>JARFJB010001921.1:4307500-4377500 GCA_036346205.1 Vesta saturnalis
TTATCTACGCATCCTCCTTTACTGTTTCCTACCCTTTTCTATATCTGATTTAACCCAATGTCCTCCTCAGCTTATCATTCACTGTTGCACATACGTTTTCCTTATTAAATTCTTGAGTCTTATTTTGCTCACTACTGTACAGCTTTCCGAAATATTCTTGCCCGAATTTCGCAATCGTCCCATACTATTTTCTTGCTCCTTTTCATGACTCCTGTAGCGTCCTGTTTTGGGCCACGTTTCGTATTTGTCACCCATTTCCAGAATAGCTTTTTGTTTCCTTCAAAATATTCTGTATTTTCCCCCCTCTTCAGCCATCACTTCCTCTTCACATGTTCTCACTACCTCCTTCGCTTCTTTGTTTCTTACCTAATACAATCGCTTTTTCTCACTCTGCAACAATCATTGCATGAATACGTCTTTTTTCTTACATACTGCCTTGTTTACCAATTCATTCCACCAAGCACATTTTGCTACATATGTCGCTCTTCTACATATCTGCACGGCACAATTGACAACACAGTCAAAGTGGTCCGACCTAGACTCCGCTCGGCACATTACTTTTGTACCTCTCACGTTCGTTGATCATACATTATCAAGTCAATCATACTTTTAGATGCAACTCTTTGTGCTTAAACTACGTATTAGGTACGAACAGGTTTCTGTCCACACAGATGTTCACCAGGATTTCACCATTCTTATTACTTACAATGTCTTGAGAAACGGGACCTGTCTGTACCCTCCTTGACCACTTGTAGTCTGGTTGATCCGATGCATTCGTATTGTTCTTTTTAGTAATTGAATTAGCAGACAGACCGGTTACCAACCGATTTCAGCTATATGTAGATTAATTGATAACTATGGATAAAACAGTTTTGTAATTAAATGGAAGTATCGAAGCCAGGTTAAACAGGCCAGAGGTGCGTTGTTGCTAGACGGACAACGCTTTGGGTCACATAACGAAAATTAGGTTAACTGAGGCTAACAATCGTGAAGTTGAGTTCTGCCCCACGACTCGTTTTCGTAGGATTTGGTAACTAGTGACTGTTTTTTATTCCCAAATTTAAATTCACAATTACGAAATTCTCTGAGTAATATTAGAAATGATTTGAAACTACTTTCTATCAAAAGATCTTAGGAATAGAAGCAAGATTTAAAATGCAGGTCTAAAATGTTGATGTGAATATAGCCTCTGTCAAAAGAGCCTTAGATTTATAAACAGTTTCAAGAATTCATTTCAACTTGATCACTTTGGTTGACTCATGAGCTTTTGCCGACAAACATGTTTTCAGAATTCGTTTCAACCCGATCACCTTATTCGACTTATCAGTGTACTGACCTGAAACCGGTTTGTTAGAGGGTCCTAGAAACAAAAATATGATGATGAAAGTCTAAGATATTGATTTGAAGTAAAAAGTTTCACTGCGCAGAAAGGTACTCAGAAACAAGATGGAGTAGGCAAGCAAGATGACGAAAAGTCAAAAAGAGCACCCAATTGTTAGCAATGCGTTTAGCATAGGTTTATTTTCAAGGCGTCAACCCCACGGCAAAAGGACACGTGTGACCAAAATGTCATCCCAAAGTGGACCCTAGAGACTGCTGCAGCCCTCAATACCATATGCTTATCGAAACCAAGCAAAGTTACAGTTTTAAACAACACAATATTCTGAGCACCGTTTGTCGCATCAGATTAGATAGTTTGAGATTGTCCTAAACCCCATTTACGTCTGAACTGGTTCCCAACTCGTACAGCTTGTTCAAGATGCAGGATGCAACTGACTATCATCTCCAATTTTGGTAATACACTTCGTTTTTATTTCGACTAATATCAGGTCAGCGAAGTAGTCATTAATACGGTTACAAGCAAATCCACAAATACATTTTAATTACTTCCCAATTACTAAAGTGTTAAGTAATATCGGAAACGGGTTAGTATGCAGATCTGAAACCAGTTTCTATCAAAACATCTTTGATATAGAAACAAGATTTAAAATTCAAGTCTGATATTGATTTGAAACCAATCTTTGTCAAAATGGTCTTAGATTCATAAACTAGCTTGAATATACAAAGTCGTTATTGAAAATGGACAAATGCTTGGGGCCAAATAACTTGACTTTCATTTCCAATTTTGATAGTACACTTCATCTTTTGTTTTAACTATGAGGTCAGCGAAGTAGTTATTAATACGTTTACAAGCAAATCTATAAACAGATTTTTATTACTTCGCAATATCTAAAGCGTTAAGTAATGTGGGAAATGGGTTTAATATAGTGATCTGAAACCAGTTTCCGTCAAAACATCTTTCATATAGAAACAAGATTTAAAATTCAAGTGAAAGATATTGATTTGAAACTAACCTTTGCCAGAAGGGTCCTTAGATTTATAAACAAACTTGAAAGCTCAAAGTCCTTATTGAAAATTGATAAATTATTGGGGAGGGGGGCAAAAGAAATCAACATCTTAGACTTGCAACTGGAATCTCGCTTCAATAAAAATACAGCAAATGTACAACCGCATCACACAAACGCCTTATTGAAAATGGTCAAACGTCTGCGGACAATTTGATCTTAGCACCTTTGTATGACTCACCAAATAAACACTTGAAATCAACATCTTACACTTGCCTTAGCAGTAATTATTATTTTGAATTCGATGATATTAGCTGTACATGATGCCAATTCTGTCTTTAAACTGCTGCATGATTTACGATACTTTTGTGAGGATCAAAAATTTTGGCCTGCATTTTGCATATATTTGCATCTAACTTGCACGTCGTATTACTCTCAAAATTCAAAACACCTGCAGTTGATACTGCAATGACAAGTATTATGCATCAGTGCCAAAATTTCTCTTATTGAAGAATTAACCGAAATTAAAAATACGCAATCTCATGATTATTCGGAGATCTTGTATAAATCCAGTCAGTTTTATAAAGAATTCGTTGCATTATTCAAGAACATATCCACTCACACAGATGGAATATGGAAAACGAATATTATAATCCATATATTTAGAATTTACATCAGTTCTACATACATAAAGACAAAATTTGTATCGATTGGGGCTTGAATCTCGACGGCGCAGATGGTTAGCGCGGTACTCTAACAAAGTACAGGTCGTAGGCTCAAATCCTACTCGAGGTAAACTTTTTATTTATATAATTAAAAATTATTATTAATTTTATTAAATACATAAATAAAAGTTTACCTCGAGTAGATTTGAACCAATGTACTTTAAGTAGCCTACCAACGCCATTCAACAATCGATATTAATATATATATATATATATATATATATATATATATATATATATATATATATAATTTTGATTGTAATCTCATTATCTTTAGAATTTACATCAGTTCTACATACATAAAGACAAAATTTACATCGATTGGGGCTTGAACCTTGGTGGCGCAGTTGGTAGCGCGGTACTCTAGCAAAGTACAGGTCGTAGGTTCAAATCCTACTCGAGGTAAACTTTTTATTTATGTATTTAATAAAATTAATAATAATTTTTAATTACATATTTACCTTTGAACTACAAGCTCGACTTCTTCACTCAGCTAAATTATATCACAAAATTATAATGAATAAATCACCTCCATATCTGTATAATAAGATTTGCTTTCGTACTGATGTACATCATGTCAACATACGGCGGAAGGATTTAATTACTGTTCCTAAACATAATTTAGAGCTGTTTAAAAAATCATTTTCATACAATGTATGTAATTTATATAATTCACTTCCGTCGAGTATCAAACATCTTTCACCAACTAATTTTAAAAAAACACTTCGTAAAAACCTGCTGTGCACTTAGACACCGTTAAGTTACTACATATATACACGTCCCATTTCATCTCTATTGTCATTTCATTTCCTTATTTAAAACTTTTTCATTGCATGTATTACTCATACTCAGCTCATCCGTCTATTGTGAATTATAATTTGTCGGGCTAAGTGGAAGAGCACTGACGGATTTAGCATCCCGAAAGTGAACTTCGCCCTTTGGACATCGTAATCCGCATAGCAGCTGGTCATTTAGCTTATATATATTCTTTGTGTCCAAATAAAGACATTATTATTATTATTATTATTATTCGTTCATAACAAAAACTTATAATAATTTAATATTAGTCAAGTTGCTTTGGAATGTGTGAATCCTTGCGATATTGCAGGCTCACATTCCATTAATATAAGTAATTTGATTGTAATCTCATTATCTTTAGAATTTACATCAGTTCTACATACATAAAGACAAAATTTACATCGATTGGGGCTTGAACCTTGGTGGCGCAGTTGGTAGCGCGGTACTCTAGCAAAGTACAGGTCGTAGGTTCAAATCCTACTCGAGGTAAACTTTTTATTTATGTATTTAATAAAATTAATAATAATTTTTAATTACATATTTACCTTTGAACTATTCGTTCATAACAAAAACTTATAATAATTTTTATTTATATATTTAATAAAATTAACAATAATTTTTAATTACATATTTACCTTTTAACTTATTCGTTCATAATAAAACCTATAATAAATTGTAATTCAGAGTTTTTCAAAATAATATTGGTAAAATATCTGCCATATTGGCCTTTATAGAGTTCATCATCTACACTTATAGGTCGAGTAAGCAATGCATTGGAGGAAAATTACTTTGATCAGCTAAAGAAGAGTATATTGAGTTACAAGAGAAATTTAAAATGTTCGCAGTTTCAGTAGTGAGGTGTTAGCTTTAAAGGCAGAGCTTGGTTTTAGTGTACCGAAGAAAAGACTAACAATGGAAGAAGCGATTACACCATAGATTCAGTGTGATAAATGACTGCGATGGGTTCACCCAGCCTTGTGACACGTCTAAAGAAAGGTTAAGTGATAATTATAGTGATAGAGACTTCATGTGACAGTTGTGCACGGTTAGAAGTAAGTTGCCGCCTGACGGAACCCCCAACAACAATTTATACAAACATTGTGAACAATTTCTGCAAAAACTTGACATAAACGACATAGAAAGGGTTTCTTTGGAAGAGTACTAGAGGACAAAGTTCATCAAAAATTTGGGTGCGTGGAAGAAAAATTAGGGTGACCGCATCTTACATGAGAAGAATATGTAAAGCTTATAAATACGGCATCTTTCGAAGAAATCATTCAAACGATCTTGAAGATGATGCCAAAAATCAATACTACTTAAAAACTAAAGGTGTGTTCTTTGCCCCTTGGACGGGCGGCAAATGAATGGCGATTTATTTGGACAATATGTAGGATAGGCTAAAATTTATGACATATGTTTGAAGTTGAAATCTCGTTTTTAATTTTGCGAAATTAATTTTTTTAATCTTTAAGGGGTGAGTTTAGCCCTTTGGACCGGCGGCATTTTTAAATACTGTTTGAAATTTAAATCTCTTTTTGGAGGATGTAACGTAATTGTATACTTTTCTGATGCCTCTGATGAATGAATTTAATTAACCCCTCATATGGGTAGGACGTGAACTGCAGTACACGTTATTACCTAGGATAAGATTTTACTGGCGTTAGAAGGTAATGCATTATGTATAAGGCTTAAGGTAGACGTACGCCCATGGTCATTTGTGTTTTTCCGGCGAAATGGTTGCTGAATTCTGGCTGCTTTCACTCCGGCGTAATCGTCAGATTTCATATTAACATGTTAGCTAGTGAACTCTCAAATAAAAAATTAACATAATTTTTGGAGTTAATATCACTATATGTGTAACCATGATCAATTACAAGGAAATATTGAAGGTTGACTGTTAAAATTATATGTACAAGGCTTAAACAGAAAATAAAATTAGTGAAGTTGATCGGCCTATTTCCACAGTTTTTGCTTTTGTAGCGCGACGTTTCGGAAGCGGACTCTGTTTGCGGACTGTTTTCGCACTTGAGTCGATTTCATATGTTGCGCCGTAACTTCTTGCGCAGGTGTATTGCGTTTAAGCTCTTCGCGTATTATTGGAATTCATACGGGTTTCATTTCTACACTAGCTTGGCTTATTATATTTTCTGCTAGTGCGATGTATGTGGCTTCTTTGAGTTTTCGACGAGTTGTGTTCTCGTCTTTTGTGACTATCTGTTTGCTATCCTATTGAACGTGGTGGTCATCGTTCCAAACATGTTCGGCGATTCTTGATCTTTCTGTTTCGCCCTTGCGGACGTTGTTCTTATGTTCCTGCGTTCTCACTTTGAGTGGTCTACTGCTCTCTCCTATGTATGCTCTGCCGCATTCGCATGGTAGGTTGTATACATTCTTGGAATTCTGATCTTCATTGTATGGTTTGGTTTTGGTGAGTATTCCCCTGAGCGTTCCGGTCGATTTGAAGGCAGTGCGTATCTTTTATTTGCTGTTTATCCTTCGTATTCTGCCTGAGGTACCTTATATATATGGTATTGTCGCTGTATATTTAGGTTCTTCTTTTTCGGTTTACCCTTTCCCTGTTTAGATTAGATCGGGGTAGCCATTTCCTTTGAGTGTTCTAGCGATATTTTCTTTTTCTTTGTTCAGGTCCTCTTGTTTTGAGCATATTGTTTTTGCTCTATCGTACAAGCATTTTTCCACGCCTAACTTCACATTTTTGTGGTGATTGGAGTTGTAGTGTAGGTACCTCCCGGTGTGTTTAGGTTTCCCGTATACACTTGTCGTGAAAGTGTTGTCATTCCTGTGTACAAGTACATCAAGGAATGGCAGTTTTTGTTCCGACTCCAATTCCATTGTGGATTTTATGGAGGGTGCGCGGCTATTTAGAGAATCTAGGAATTCATCTAGCTTATGCTTGCCGTGTTGCCAAACTACGAAAGTATCGTCCACGTATCTAAGCCACACCCTTGGTTTCTCTATAAATTCGGATATCTCTTGGTCTTCAAAGTCTCATATATATATATATATATATATATATATATATATATATTGCTCACTATGGGTGATAGTGGGGAACCCATCGCTATCCCAAACTATTGTTGGTAGAATTTGTCTTCTACCTGGAAATATGTAGTTCTAATGCATATTGTCAGAAGTTCCATTATTATGTTTACCGAGAGTTGCGTGCGTTAGTCTAACGTTTCATCCTTTTCCAGCTTGTCCCTTATGATAGTTAGTGCTTTATCGATAGGCACATTTGTGAATAGACTCACAATGTCAAAGCTTGCCAGTATTTCTTCGTGGTTTGGTTGGAAGTTTCTGATGGTTCCCACGAAGTGCTGCATGTTATTGACCATACACTCGGTTTGTCCCGATAAGGGTGTGATGATACCTATCAGATGGGTGACAAGGTGAATTTCTCGAGCTCACAATTGGTCTCAGAAGAATTCCTTCCTTGTAAATCTTTGGTAGGCCGTACAGATGCAGAGGTTTGCTGTAGTGTGGAGTAAGTCTAGTTCTCCAGTAATCGGAGAACTTCCCCTTATGTATTGCCAGCATCAGGTATATCCGTCTTTCGATTGATGGTGTGGGGTCTTTTGGTATTTGTTTGTACTCGCCCCCGTCTAGTAGTTCTTGGATCTTACTGTTGTAAGTATCCATATCCATTACCACAGTCGCGTTTCCTTTGTCTGCCAGGAGAATTTTGATCGTTGGGTCATTCTTAAGGGAAATGACCGCTCTCCTTTCTAGGTTAGGGAGGTTAGGTTTTATCGCATAGTTCACGCCTTTGCCCAGAACCTGCACTTCGTTTTCGTTCAACTGTCGTTTAGAGATGTTTATCACAATGTTTTTTCGATTGATATTTGTTGGTTCTTTCTTCTCCTTTATTAGCTTTTCGATTTTTTTCTGCTGAATTTCCTTGTGCATTGCCTTGGTCTTCGAATATTTACTTCTGGTAGCCGTATTTATCTTATCAAAGTCTTGTTCGTTCATTCGATTTCGAATGGTTTCTCTATTCTCGCTGGATTGTTGTTCGAGCTGGTACTTTCTTAATCGGTGATGTCTGATTCGCTAGCTCTCTTTGCAATTAGTGATATTTTCCGGTTGTGTATCGGAGTTTTGATGTTGAGCCCGATGGGTATTACGTCGTTATCACGGGCTTTGCAGAGGAAGGTTAGGTGGTTCTCCTTTAGTGCAACTTGTTCATTGATGTTTCAAGCTTTCTGAAAAGTTGTTTGACTTTGGGGTCGAACCGAGTTAGTAATTCTGTATTATAAGTGTTTTGTAACTGTGGTTTCCTATTAGTGGAGTTGATCGCCCTATTTCCACAGTTTTTGCTTTTGGAGCGCGACGTTTCGGAAGCGGACTCTGCTTCCGTCATCAGGCTTAGTCCTTAAATAAAATACAATAATGAGCTAATTAAAATTACTAATAACTGGTGGTTTTTTATAATATGAAAGCAGTAGATTATATATATTGCTTAAATTATTAATATCACTTTTTAAATTCATATTATTGGTTTCAGTTTTAATATGGCACATTTCCACAAGAGATCTTATCTTCTGGTTGCTGCCTGAGGCTAAGTAGCTTGTATATTCAAAATTAATGCGATGGTCAAATACATTCGCCTGTATGGTTAATTCAAATGCCTTTAGTTTGACTTCTGTATTGTGTTAGTGGAGTTTTAAGTTTTTGTGAAGTCTGCCCTATGTAAATTAGTTGGCGATCTAAGTAAGAAACGCGATATACCACATTGTGCTATCTAAGTTTGGGGTATCATCTTTAAGTTTGCTGAAGAATTGTTGAACCGTATTATTGTTAAACCGTGAAATTTTGAGAGGTAATTTATTAGTTGCTTTAGTTATGTACTTTGGTTAAACCATCTATATGTGGAAGATTATTGTACACTTTGATATCACTGTTCGAATTACCAGAAGAATTGTTTTTTGCTGGATGGTGACTGAAGAGAAGTTTATTTAGAATACTTTTAGGGTATCTATTATCAAAAAAAAATAGTTTAAGTATGTTAAGGTTCTTATGAGTCTTTGTAGGGTGGAATATATTTATAATTCTGTTTTTTAGGGTGAGTATTAAATTAGGCTTATGATTTAAGGCATGATTTGAAAAATAATTTAAGTATCGACCTGAACTTATGGGTTTTTGGTACCAGTCGCGAATGATGGTGTTATTTTCGTTACGAATCACCCTACTATCAAGGAATGGCACACTCCTTTCTTTTTATATTTCGATGATAAATAGGATGTAGTTGTAGTTGTTGAACATTTCTAATACATCGCATTTATCCTTTGGAACAGCACAAATTACATCGGCCACGTATTGGAATAAAAACGGTAGTTCAAATGATAATTGATCACTGCAAACTTAAAATAGATCGTTCATGACGATATCTCCCAATATAGGACTAAGGTTGGACCCCATAGGGGTAACAAAAGGTTATAAGTAAAATTTGTCTTGAAAATTACAATTAGTAGTGTCAAAGGCAAAAGTCAAGGCTTCAATAAAACTGTCCTTATCAACGCTACATTTGCTTTCAATTATGCTCCAGCTTTTTCACTCTCTCACTGATTAACTTACTTGATAAATTGGAAAATAGTGAAATAACATCCAAGGAAATTATTACAAAGTTATCGGGCAATTGGAAATTATTAATAATGTCAGCGAAGTGAAAAGTATCCTCTACCTTGAATTTAAGATTCAGATTTAAGAATTCTTGCAAAAAATTTTGCCAATTTCTGGTTTAGGCTACCTGTAGTAGAAATTATAGGCCTAGGGAGATTATCTTCTTTGTGTATTTTCGGCAATCCGCAATATTTCGGTGCTATAGATTTATAAGTAAAGAGTGCCAGAGGTTCTTCTGTTATTCAGTTGGATTTTTTTAGTTTCTTTATAAAGATATTATTTCTCCTTTCAAAACTGGATGTGGGATCTTTATCAATCTTTGTATATATGTTGTCTTCCAGTACAACTAAGGATTTTATAACATAATAATGCCCATTGATAGCTACAGTGATATTTCCTTTGGCAGCTCTGGTATTACATACTTCTTTGTTTTGTTTCAGAAATCTCGTGGTTTGCTTGACTACATTAATTGGGGAAAAATGCCGAAACTTCTCATTTTGCACATAATTAGTAATCATGTTGGTGGTCAAGCAAACCACAAGATTTCTGAAACAAAACAAAGAAAGAATGTATTATCAGAACTGACAAAGGAAATATCACTTTAGCTATCTATCGGCATAATTATGTTAGAAAATTCTTAATTGTACTGCAAGACAACAACATATATATCAAGGTTAATAAAGATCCCACATCCAGTTTTGAAAGGAGAACTAATATGTTTATAAAGAAACTACAAAATTCCAACTGTATAACTGAAGAAGTATCTAAGACATTCTTTACCTATAAATGGAGTGAGGATTTTATGCAAAATGCATATCGCTTATTTTTTATAGTTGAAGAATATCGTTTTGTTTTTAGACGAATTGCACTAAATGCAATCATTTGACTTTAATTATTTTTTGTATATTTTGCATATTTCGCCAAATACTGCATATATTGCAATTTTATGCATATTTTGCCTTTTTATTCATAATTAACATATATTTCGCATTTTTTCTGTATCTTCCAAATTCGCTTTAAAATGCATTATTCTAACTTATTTTAAATTTTGTTATTGTGTCTAACTAAGAAATGTATTTTTACATGAATAAGACAGGTTTAAAGAAAGATTATTACCTGCAGTCAAGTGCAACGTTAATACTTCCGGATTATGAAGTTTCAATGCCGCTATTTCGTAGTATTTGAAAATTCCAATGGTACCTAAGTAGTTAGTTAAAGCATTGATTGAGGGAATTCCCTCAATCAAGGGTTAAAGTTATTTGGACTTTTTCAAGGTAAGTGTTTAGTTAGCTAATCCTTCTTGAAAATAATTTGAGAGTAACGGTCAAATTCCAAATTTTTAACCTTCTTTGGGCGAAGACGTAACTGAATGGTACGGTTTTGTTAAGTGAACTTCAAGATGCCGAAAGTTAAAAATAGTTTAGTTCAAGTATGGATAAAAAATATATCCGAGCTACGTCTGGATGATGAAAAAGTGTTTTGCATAGCCTGTGGAAGAATAGTAAGTACCATTACATATTTTTAATTGATTTCGGCAATTAAACCCTTATTAATTGATGTAGGTTATTGAATTCACCGTTTTATCAGTTTTTAAACGCAATTAGACACTTATTTTTAAAATTAATTTTTCCTTAGATCATGTGCGAAAGGAAATCTCAAGTTACACAGCACATTGAAACCTCTCTTCATAAAAGAAAATTAGAAACATTTAAGAAAACAAAAGTTTGTCAGACGCCTTTGCGCCAGTCGTTGTTTCAAGAAACGGCCAAAAGCAATGCACAAGAGGAATTTAATTTCGAATTGTGTAGTGCACTTGTTAAAGCCAATATTCCATTAAAGAAATTGCAAAATCCTAGTTTTAGGTCATTTTTAGAAAAAATTAGTAAAAAGCAAGTGCCAGATGAAAGCACGCTTCGAAAAAGGTATATTAATGATTTATATCTTGAAACTATGGGGCATATAAAGAAAATTACAAAAAATAAATATCTTTATTTTATAGTAGATGAAACTACAGATTGTTGCGGGCGATATGTTGCAAATTGAATGATTGGTTATTTAAGTGAGGCGCAGCCTGGTATATCATATTTAATCGCTTCCAAAGTTCTTGAGAAAACCAACCATGCAACAATAGTTCGCTTTATAAACGAAGCTTTCATGCAATTTTTTATTCCTGATATTGTTGCAACAGATAAAATAGTTTTAATGTTGTCTGATGCAGCACCGTATATGGTAAAAGCTGGACAGCAATTAAAATTATTTTATGAAAATTTAATACATGTAACATGTCTCGCACATGGTATTAATAGAGTAGCAGAAACAATTCGTAATCAATTTCCATTAGTAAATAGTTTAATAAGTAGTGTAAAGAAAGTGTTTTTAAAAGCTCCGTTACGAATTCAATTGTACAAAGAAAAGTTACCTAATATTCCTCTACCACCAGTGCCTGTGATTACGCGTTGGGGTACTTGGTTAAATACAGCTCTTTTTTATGCAGATCATTTGGAAAAAATAAAGGGGTTAGTTTTAGAAATTTCTGATAATTCAAGTACTTACGTTCAAAAAGCTCAATCCATTTTAAAGAAAACACAATTGCGCAATGAGCTGGCATTTATAAAAGCAAATTACTATGTTGTAAGTTCAACCATTGCTAAATTAGAAACGGAAGCATTGTCATTAAATGAATCTATGCAAATAATTAATAAATTTCAACAGCTGATTTCTGCTGTTTCAGGAAATATTGGTAAAACTATTTCTAATAAATTAAATGAAATTTTACAAAAAAAACAGTGGATATCAGTTGTTACTAAAAGTTAATAAAGTTCTGAAACTTAAAGAAAATTCCGATGTTCTTGTTATAAATTTAGATTTGGCCATATTAGCCGCATTAAAATATGCACCCATAACTTCTGTGGCTGTAGAAAGAAGTTTTTCTTTGTACAAAAACATACTATCGGACAGACGCCAAAATTTTCTGCCCGAAAACTTGGAAAAAAAAATATTTAGTTATAAATTGTTTTGCAAATAGTAATGAGTAAATCTATAGCGTATAAGTAAATATGTAATTTTTAAACAACACATAATTTTAAAATAATGTTAAAATAATAATTGCTTTGTAAGTAGTAATGACAGGGTGCAGTTTTTATAAATGTATAGTGTATAAGTAAATATGTAGTTTTTAAATAACACATAATTTTGAATGTTAAAATAATAAGTTTGTATGCAATTTATCTTTTTCCTATTAAAAAATTACAAGCATATATACTTTTTTTATATATTAATGTTATAATTTGGAATTAACACAGGTAAATAGAAGATTCAATATTTATGCATATTTTGCATATTTTGAATTAATAATGCATTTTTGATGCATATTTTAAGGTTTTTAAGTGCATATGTATGCACATATTTCGGCATTTTATAGTGCATAAAATCCGCTCTCTACTTATAAATCTGTAACACCGAAATATTACGGGTTGCTGAAAATACATAAAGATAATCTCCTTAGGCCTATAATTTCTACTACACATAGCCCAAACCAGAAATTGGTAAAATTTTTGGCAAACATTTTAAGCATCTCCTTTAAAAACCATCTTAAATTCAGGGTACGAGGTACTTTTCACTTCGCTAACATTATTAATAATTTCAAATTGCCGTATAACTTTGTAATAAGTTCCTTGGATGTTATTTTATTATTCACCAATTTATCAAGTAAGTTAATAATTGAGATAGTGAAAAAAAAACTGGATCATAATTGAAAGCAAATGTAACTTTGATAAGAACAGTTTTATTGAAGCCTTGACTTTTATCTTTGACACTACTTTTTGTAGTTTTCAAGACAAATTTTACTTACAAACTTTTTGTACCCCTATGGGGTCCATCTTTAGTCCTACATTGGGAGATATCGTCATGAACCATCTCCCTCAAGTTTACAGTGTACAATATCATTTGAACTACCGTTTTTTTTTCAATAGGTGAACGATGTGATTTGTGCTGTTCCAAAGCATAAATGTGATATCGGATAGGAGTGTGTCATTTCTTGATAGTATGGTGATTCGTAACCAATATAACACCATTATACTGGACTGGTACCAAAAACACACTAGTTATTAGCAGTTTTAATTAGCTTACTATTGTATTTTATTCTCTACTTAAACCTTGTATATATAATTTTAACAGTAAACCTTCAATATTGACTTGTAATTGATAATGGTTAAACATATAGTATATTAACTCAAAAAATTATGTTAATATTTTTATTTGAGAGTTCATTAACTTACATGTTAATATGGAATCTGACAATTACAATGTTGGCGTCGTCTTTTAAAATATTTCTTATCATCTAAATAATTAGAGACATTAAAATAAAACTAATTAAATTATTTTTTTTTAGTAAGGACAGATAATGAAATGTTAAACAATTATTCCTAAGTAGGATATAATGATATCTTAATCTCCTTTCTTAGGATAGGACGTCCTCGTTCTTTGGTGAATTTTTCATACAGGTAAGTTCTGATAAGAACATAACTTCGTGTTGGTTTTTTTTTCGGAAGGCTAACTGCATCTTATATATAAATACATAAATAATTGAAACAATACAAAATATGATTATAATTAACGCTGTTATAAAAAAATGTGTAACATGTATAAGAGGATGTAAATTGACGGGCGTGTTCAGTGATTCGATTTTTTTCTTACAATCCTTAAATAATAAATATACATAAAATAAATAAGCATAATGTGGTATATCGGGTTCCTTGTTTAGCTTGTCAACTAATTTATATATGACAGACTTCACGAAAAATTAAAAGTCGACTAACGTAACACAAAAGTGACTGTAAAGTGGATGTGGATTAAAGATACATGCGAATGAATTTGATCATCGCATTAATTCTGAAAACACACGCATCTTAGCCACAGACAGCAACCTAAAGAGATCTTTTGTGGAAATGTACCATATTAAAAGCCACACCAATTATATGAACTTAAAAAGTGATATTAATAATTTAATCAACATATATAATCTACTGCTTTCATGTTATAAAAAATAACCAGTTATTGGCAGTTTTAATTATCTCGTTATTGTATTTTATTTTCTGCTTAAATCTGGTACATATAATTTTAAGTCAACCTTCAATATTTACTTGTAATTGATAATGGTTACACATATGTACCATAGATTGTTTACATTTCATTGTGTGTTCCTTTTGATAGTGTAAAAATTGTTCGAATTTTAATAATTGACTGTTTTCTTTTAGTATTAATGATGAATGCGATTAATTGGGATCTTGTTTTTACCTCACTCATAAGTAAGTCTTTTTTTTAGTTTAGTGATGATGTTTTAAAACCAATAGTAGTACTTTTAGCACCCTATGAAGTAACAGTAAAGTTACGACAAGAGGAATTTTTCTTTAACCTTTATTGCCCTTGTGACCGATTACTTATTATTTACAAATAATTGTGGTTTTAAAAAATTGTGGTTGAAAAAAGTTTCATATAGTATATGTATAAAAGGTGATTCAAAAAGCGCGCCGATTTTGAATCGCTCGCCATTTTGTTGTTTGTTGCTTAGCAACATAGTTGTTTATAAAGTTGACATCTGCTAATATTCTGATTTCATTCTGTGTGTCAAAATGGAACGCTTTTCTACTGAACAACGTGTGTTAATCGTGAAAACGTTTTATCAAAACGGTGAAAGTTTTGCAGAAACTGTCCGACGACTTCGTGCGGTTTTCGGGCGTAATGAAGCTCCGAATGAATCAACAGTGCGCAGACTTGTAACAAAGTTTATTGAAACAGGATCAACACTCAACATTAAAAATTCCGGTCGTCCTAAATCTGGCCGGTCTGTTGATAACATTGCTGTAGTTTGCGATAGTGTCAATAATAGCCCACAGAAATCGGTTGGACGTCGTTCCCAACAATTGGTCATAGGGTATTCTTCACTGCGGCGAATTCTTGTGAAGGGTCTTCATTACCATCCCTACAAAATCCAATTAACCCACGAACTTAAGGTGCCCGATCACCAAAGGAGACGTGAATTTGTTGACTGGGTTCTGAGAATACAACAGGAGGACGACGGCTTTGCGAGGAAAATCATTTTCAGCGATGAGGCCCACTTCCATTTAAATAGATTTGTCAGTAAGCAAAACTGCCGTATTTGGGGATCAGAAAATCCTCAATCGATTCATGAAAGAGAAATGCATCCGCAGAGAGTGACGGTTTGGTGTGGATTTTGGGCGGATGGGGTCATCGCTCCTTATTTTTTTGGAGATGAGGCAGGACAAGCTGTAACAGTTAATGGAGACCGATACCGCACGATGCAATGGACATTCAGCAGTTACGGTTTCATCAAGATGGCGCCACATGTCACACTTCCGCATTGCATTGCTGCTTGAGAAATTCCCAGATCGGCTCATCTCACTTCGTGGTGACCAGCAATGGCCACCAAAGTCGTGTCATTTAACTCCATGCGATTTTTTTCTTCGGGGTTATGTCAAATCATTGGTTTATGTCAATAAACGAGACATCCGCGAGTTAAAGGAAGAAATTCGACGAGTTATCAACGAAATCGACGTGCAAGTTTGTGAAGCTGTAATCAACAGTTTCAGGAAGAGCATGCCAGCAAAGAACAGGAAGACATATGCCCGATGTGATTTTCCATTCCTAAATTGGAAAGATTTGATTAACAGCTTTATGTCTTGTGTAAATAATTTTTTTAAAATAAACTTTGTTTTTTGTTATAATTAAAACCGGCGCGCTTTTTGAATCACTCTTTATATATATACACATATATATATATATATATATATATATATATATATATATATATATATTTTAAAATATAGTCTACATATATATTGAGATGGTTAGATATAAGGTTAATACAGGGGCAAGAGTAAGTAAGCTCATATTCTTTATATTGGGCAAATTTAGATAGACTGGAGTATATTTACATTGCATCTTAATAAGTAAAGTAGTAGACGAGTAAGAGAAAATGGTTTTGATTTAACGAAACAGGTTTGGTGGAATTTGCACAAGTTTGTTTATTCATAAAAAGCATTGGGCTATATAAGGAGCATGTGAGGAAGGTCAGAAGGATATTTGTGAATACGATTAAGTTCGTAGAACATATATCAGTAAATTTACAATTTATTCTAAGTATTTATGCAATTTAGAAAGTTTACAGATATTTATCACATGAAGCAGGTTTATAATAATATGTAGAACATGTATCGAGCTAGTTACAATGCAGGAAAGACATAAACTTTGAGAAAGGGTTATGTTACGAACACGGTTTAGTTATTATTCACAGACAAAGTGTACAAAATGTGCAAGAGAAGTAGTAGTGCGTTGTAAACATTAAATAGAACATGAACAACATTTTCTACATTGGGATATTTAACATAAAAATACTTTTTGTGTACAAAATCTGCAAAAGTGTGTTAAACTATATGGATTTATTAATTGACAAAGTTTTAGACTATACAGTGAAAGTAAATAGTATTGATGTTAAAGACAGTTATAACACCATCATAAAATAACATTTCAAGAAATTTGGACGTTGTAAACGCAAGTTATGAGTAAAATTGTAATAAATTAGGTTAAGTTTTAATTTTAAGAATTTTTGCAAATTTATAGTTTTTGTAGGATAATTTAAGCTTATATTAAATTATAAGAGTAATTAATAGAAGGTTTCCCTCGTTTTCATAAAGAAATTTACAATGTACAAGGTATATAAACATAAAATTAGAAAAGTGGGGTTAACTACATAAATTTCCAATATGAAAAAGGATTTTCTGTTAAAATTAAGTTATATGATTTGAAATAAATGTGTTCTGATCCAGTTTTTCGTGTAGATTACGAATATGTATTTAGTTTAGGTGTAAAATATAGAGTTCCTTAGATATAAGTAAATTTAGGTTATAATTTGTCAAATTTCACAGTGTTGAAGCAATCTAGGGCTCGTGAGGTATCGTTTTATGCGGAATTCTGCCCTGATTCCAAATCTGTTTTCAAAAAGTAAATCCGAATTATTTTGAGAAAGTTATAGCATAATTTGTATTTTAGTGAAGTTTTCAATTTTGTTTAAACCAATCAGAGGCTTGGTTACTTTGTGTGTATGGTACAGAAAAAGTTGAAATTTTGGTATCTAACAGAAAAGTATAAAAGGAATTGCTCCTGATTTCACGCTCTCTTACAACTCTTGCTTTATGAAATTTTTATGACTAACAAGTCAAAGTGTTGATAGTGTTGGCGTTAACATGTAAGTTTTAAGTTACGTTAATATTATCGGAATTTTGAAACGCGGTCAGTGAAGAGTCGAGACTTCAGTAACAATTGTTTTTAACCTGCGATTAAATCTAAAAGTTAGGTTACCGATATAATTGTCGATTATAATAAATTTGTTTCAATTCGATTACGTGTTAATATTTCGGTTGATGTGTTTTTATTTTTTTATGTCAATAAAATTAGTCAGTCATCTGGAGTTGATGTTTATTTTTTTGAAGCGACGCATAGTTATTAACAAATTAAATTCCATAATGGGATCTAAAACAAAAGTGAAATTAAATCAAATTTATATGAACGTAAAATACAATTTTAAATCGAGAAATTTTATAAACATTTAAACCAACATATAAATTAATATACGATTTAAAAACACAGTGCTTAATTGAAACTATATAAGCAATTTTACGTAACATCACAATTACCACCAAGAAAAGTCGTTCTTCAACAAAGTGTCCTTGGATGAAGTATGGAAATCTATGCAGCACCACTATGAACAACAGACCAGTATCATCGACTACATATGGAAAGAAGCCGACCCATGATATGAATATGGAACCAGCTAAATGAAAACATGTTTGGGAATATGCAGATATACATGTTAGTGAGATTTAATTATCATAACCCATAAACTATTTCGATTATTCGTGTGATTTCCTGTATTTATGTTTTTATTGATCATATCTTTAAATGTTTGTGCGATAACATAGTATAAATATCTGTAAGGTAAATGAACCGTTATTATTATCAAAATTATCATTTTAATTTTAAACAAAACAGAAATTAAACTCACATATTTAAGATCTTTTATTGACATTTTTAACAGGCTGCATTTTAATTCAGCTAGGACGCTACGCATGCGTTATTGTGCAGGTTTAACGAAGGTCTGTTTTATATACCATCCAATTATTATAATTTGCAATTTATTTAACAACGAAAATTTTCATGATTTCACGATTACATTTTAAAGCAATCAAATTTACATCAAAGGTTGTATTATATTTATTTCATTTGCCAACAAATAAGCGTAAAAGCTATTGAACTCTATCCCCTATTTGAGTAATTACATATTTACCATTACAATATATATATATATATATATATATATATATATATATATATATATATATATATATATATATATATACATACAGGGTGAGTCAGTTTTTTGTGGACAAACTTTAACAGGAGATAGAACACATGTTTCTAAAAAGAAAAGTTCCTATAAACATATGTCGTAGAAGGCTTCGTTTCCGAGATACAGGGTGTTGAATATAATTTTTTTTTCTCAAATTTTCATTATAACTCATAAACGAATGCTTAGATTTTTTTCATGTTAGGGGGATAATGTCTATTAATTAAGGGGTATAAAAAACAAGCGATAAGAATGTTCACAAACTTGCACAGTGGCGGAGTGGAGGGGGTGCTCAACCCCTTTCATAAACAGAACTTCTACGCCAATGACTATTTTTTAAAAGAACTGTTATTTTCATTATCTACATACAGTTTAACAAAAATAATGTACCTCCTTCTGTTTCGAAATTCTTGTGCGTTTCCGAGTTATTTTGATTTTTAGTGTTTGATGTGGTACTAAGTTAAGTAATGTGCTTTATGTGAATAATTGAATATAAATTTTTTAATAAAAAAGATATTAAAACAATTAGAGCCATTTTAGTACCTAACGATCGTTTCTTTAAAATTTCAAATACATTTTCATTTATAAATAGGTAGGTTATCGGTTTTTTTAGTATCCATTGTTATTATCCTCGTATAAAAAGAAATGCATAATTATTATTGTTATGCGGTCAATACTTTTTGTATAATTATGTATGTATCAATTTCGCCATAAACATGTATGTAGTTTTTAAGTGAGATTCTAATAAGTTATAGACCGCTGCTCACTTGGTCTCATTAAAGAGCAGCCACTGTATCAAGCCATACTCAAACACAAGACTTTTGTAAATTGAAATCTGTTTAGTACACTAATTTTAACAATCCTTATTTATTATTGTAACAATACTTAATTAATAATTGTGAAATTAATAAGAATTCTTAGCAATAACGATTTATAAATAAATAACAATAACACTAGCATAATAAAATTAGACACTTTGTTCAAAATGTAAACCGTTCTTTTCAATACACATTTCACAGCGACGTACAATAGAACGTCTTACGTTAATTAAATGATGCACCCTTATTTCATTGCAAGCTTCTCTGATGCGATTGTGAAGTTCTTCAAGTGTATTAACCGGAG
This sequence comes from Vesta saturnalis, assembly GCA_036346205.1. NCBI lineage: Eukaryota > Metazoa > Arthropoda > Insecta > Coleoptera > Lampyridae > Vesta > Vesta saturnalis. The sequence goes on from JARFJB010001921.1 coordinate 4,327,552, forward strand.
TGGTACACACTTTTTCATTCATGAATCCCCATACAAAAAAGTCAAGTGGCGTTAAATCGGGGGATCTAGGAGGCCACGCCACTGGACTTCCACGACCTATCCACCTCCCCGGGTAGTTATTGTTTAGCCAATTTCTTACATTTCTGCCATAATGGGCCGGACATTCATCAAGCTGAAACCAAGAATGTCCTCTTAAATTCAAAGGAATGTCTTCCCACATATTAACATGTTCTTCTTCTAAAAATTGTAGGAAATGTTCTGAATTTACACGTTGTGGCAAGAAATAAGGTCCAAACACGTGGTTGCCGTAAATTCCAATCCAGACATTTGTACTAAATTCATGGTGAAAATTTCTTGGTCGAATGGCATGTGGGTTTTCATGTGCCCATATATGCAGATTGTGAAGGTTTACGATACCACGACGAGTAAAACAGGATTCATCAGTCCACAGTATGTTGGATACGAAATCTCTATTATTTTGAATGGAGATAAGAACCCACCTACAATAATTAAGTCTTCGTTCGGCGTCACCTGGACATAAACCATGAACATGTTGAAAATGATATGGGCGTCTGTGATCCCGTTTTAAAACCCGGGAAACTTTACTTTGGGAAATACCAAGAGCAACAGCAGTACGTCGAGTACTTGTCGTGGGGTTTCTATTAAATTCACGCAATATACCCTCTCCAATTCTATCTCGTCCACGGTTGTTCTGTCGGCCCCCATGTACATTTTTCAAACCCTGGTTAACAAATCGACGATGGATACTCACAAAAACGGAATGATCAGGTTGTCGTCTATTTGGAAATCTTCTCCGATACTCCCTAGCTGCGTACCTTGAATTCGCATCTGCGAACCCATAAATAAAATGAATGTCGGCTTGTTCGATATTTGTAAATGTAAACGACATGTTACACTAATTAAAAGCTGGAAAATCAAATGAAATAACTTTTTGAACTTAAAAACAATAATTAATAACATTGAAATTATTCAAGATGAAGCAAGTGTTTGTAAAAAGTCAAAATATAAAATTTAATACTTACCTGTTTTCCAAGGAGTATCATATTTTGTTGCAATGAAATAAGGGTGCATCATTTAGTTAACTTAAGACGTTCTATTGTACGTCGCTGTGAAACGTGTATTGAAAAGAACGGTTTACATTTTAAACAAAGTGTCTAATTTTATTATACTAGTGTTATTGTTGTTTATTTATAAATCGTTATTGCTAAGAATTCTTATTAATTTCACAATTATTAATTAATTATTGTTACAATAATAAATAAGGATTGTTAAAATTAGTGTACTAAACAGATTTCAATTTACAAAAGTCTTGTATTTGAGTATGGACTTGATACAGTGGCGGCTCTTTAATGAGACCAAGTGAGCAGCGGTCTATAACTTATTAGAATCACACTTAAAAACTACATACATGTTTATGGCGAAATTGATACATACATAATTATACAGAAAGTATTGACCGCATAACAATAATAATTATGCATTTCTTTTTATACGAGGATAATAAAAATGGATACTAAAAAAAACCGATAACTTACCTATTTATAAATGACAATGTATTTGAAATTTTAAAGAAACGATCGTTAGGTACTAAAATGGCTCTAATTGTTTTATTATATCTTTTTTATTAAAAACTTTATATTCAATTATTCACATGAAGTACATTACTTAACTTAGTACCACATCAAACACTAAAAATCAAAATAACTCGGAAACGCACAAGAATTTCGAAACAGAAGGAGGTACATTATTTTTGTTAAACTGTATGTAGATAATGAAAATAACAGTTCTTTTAAAAAATAGTCATTGGCGTAGAAGTTCTGTTTATGAAAGGGGTTGAGCACCCCCTCCACTCCGCCACTGTGCAAGTTTGTGAACATTCTTATCGCTTGTTTTTTATGCCCCTTAATTAATAGACATTATCATCCCAACATGAAAAAAATCTATGCATTCGTTTATGAGTTATAATGAAAATTTGAGAAAAAAAAAATTATATTCAACACCCTGTATCTCGGAAACGAAGCCTTCTACGACATATGTTTATAGGAACTTTTCTTTTTAGAAACATGTGTTCTATCTCCTGTTAAAGTTTGTCTACAAAACTGACTCACCCTGTATATATTTTATATATATATATATATACATATATATATATATATATATATATATATATATATATATATATATGCACATTCGATAATTTATACACGTGTGTAACCTGTATCTAATAACTGTTAAACCATTATCTACTTATTTGATTTGTCAATTTGTCAATTAGATTGACACAGAACAAGTAATTCTGGTACCGTTTGCAATCTGTCTTTGGTGTCACAGTTTCAGTTAGTTTTATGTATAAAGAACCTTGATGTAAATTATATTTTATTTGTATCTATCATTCAATTACGGTAGAGACTTTGTTCGAGAATTCTTTTCACACAAAGATCGGTTTATGGTAGAATTCTAACTTTTTCTTGGTTAATCTAGTACCTACACCCTTGAGCTTAACGGTCTACGTTTCTTTTAGTTTTACTTATAGTTATTACGTTGAGTAAACAATAACGTTTACAAGCAAATAATTACTTTGATGTGTTAGTGCTTTGATGTCTCGCTTTCTAAATTAATATTCGTGGTAGAAATTTTACATTACTTTGTATCTTAATCTCAAAATCTGATTTCTAATTTTATGTTTATTAAAAACTTTTACCAACGTATATACTAGTCTAGTGCAAATAATAAATCTTCTGACCACGCACCCAAAGTGCTCTAATTACATCGTTAGCTTCTGGATTATAATTTCTAGGTTGTCCTCGGTTAAAGCCTCCCAGTCACAACCATTGTGCGATATTGTAAAGGAGCCGTAAATCTTTACAAAGACTCGCACCCGCAACACGTTAGTTCTATATTTAACCACGATACTATAAGATTTATATCTTATATTGAAATGCGTATCGGTGTGGCATTTATTATCATTAATTTAACCACAAAGTTTTATCAATTAAGTTAAAAACTTTTAACAAAGTTTTTAAATACTACTGTAGTTATCAAGCTTTTCCAGAACGCGTGTTTAGCTGCACACAAAATTGTCAATTATTCATTTGTTTAAATTGAAAGTATAACACAATATTTATCATTTGTCAGGTATCTTTGTGTAACCTTAAGGCTTTAAAAAATACACAATAACCGATAGAATTCAAATAACCATTATACGTATCAACTGGTAGGGTGAAATTTTGAACTTTTATAAAGTAAAAATTATAAAGACTTATATTGCCACTTTTCAAAGTGGCCACAAGATTTTGTTTATCAATAGGTTTGTGCCTGTGTCAATTGAAGACTAGCTCTTCCCCTATGAAAAATCTTTTATGTAGCGAAAACTTGCCGCTAACGTGCTTATCCAATAAGAAAACTTTTAACAGGTAACATGGCCTTTCATAACAAGCTCATGCCCATCTTGGATAGTTTTATCTCTATGCCGTAATTAGTTATAAATCTATGAATAATTTTTTTAATGTAACATGAACGCTTGATCTGATAATTTATGTCATTGACGTAAATATTTATGTATGCTTCCTTTAAGATTAGTTAATAGTCTAAACGTTATTTTATCTATTTATATTAAATTTAAATATATAATTCTTGTTATATTACGTAATTTTGATTAATTCATTCGCAATTATTTTCAACCCCTTCCAGTGGCATGGCTTGATTCTAAATTTATACATTTTTATTGTGAGATTTTTAGATAAAATAATTTTTTTTAAACAGAATACCATCTCTATTATTATTTTAAGAATCTCCATGAAATTTGGAATAAAAATGGTAGTAATAAAGTTTTGCTAGGATTAAAAATAACGGAGTTATAAGAACCTAAACCTAAACTAGTTTAGGAGGTTATGGAAACGCATGACGATATTTATAATCAAGTTATGAGGATATAAAAAAACCAAATTAAAAAAATACTTAAAACAATTAATTTGATTGTCAAACAACATTTTGTTCTAGGTTCTAGCTCTATAACTCAATTTAATATGTTCAAGAATTCGACCTTGTTCCTGAAGACATTTGTCAACTCGTTTATGAACATCTTTTACACTGTTCAAAACGGCCCTACTATCTATTTGACAAAATTCTTCTCGAACTACATTTTTGAGCGCGTCAAGATTATTGTATCATCTTAAATAAATGCGATTTTCCAAATAACCCCACAAGAAAAGATCGAGTGAGGTCAAATCAGGTGATCTTGGAGGCCATGAAATCGGTTCATTAGTTCCAATCCACATGTCATTAAAAATATTATTCAGAAGATGACTCATAGCTCGATAGTTGTGAGCAGGTGCACTATCCTGCTGAAAAATGACATTTTGTCCGCCTACAATATCTATTTCATCTAAAAAATTGTACAAAATCTCTTGCATAAATTCCACATATGTTTCGCCGGTGAGGGAACCTTCATGAATAAAAGGTCCAATAATTCTAGATGAAATTATCTCACACCAAACGTTAAAATTTACACGAATCTGAGAAGCTTTAGGATGTGTTTACAAGGGATTTTCTCTGATCAGTAATGATGGTCTCTTCTGTGAAACATTCGACAATTAGAAAAGTTTCACTCGTCCTTTCATAGAATGTTTCGACAATTATTGGCGTTTTGTTGACAATAGTTAATATACCAATAGTAAAACACCATTTTTCTTTCAGGATTTACCGGGAGTAATTTTTAAACAGTTCGTACTCATAGGAGGTATCTATGTTTCTTCAGTATTCTGTGAATCGTACCATAAGTCAAATTGGAATCTCTAACAATGTCCCTTATCGAATTATTGGGATAAGTTTCAAAATAACCAATAACTTTTATTTCAACTGCTTCACTAATTAGCCAATTATTTTTCAACCCCTTTTCATTAAAAACTTTCTCGTTAGGTATAAACCTACGGTAGAGTTTTAGAAAATACCGAAGATTCGGCTGATCACGAAATGGATATAACTGGTAGTAATATTCTATTGCTCTTAGTGAATAGAATACTTGTTATTCACCGAGTAAGCTTTCAACATGTCACATTTCTCATTATGAGAAAAAAACATTTTCAAAACACAAAGGATGCAATATAAGTTCTATTTTCAAAAGATAATCACACGTTTGATATAAATGAAAGGCATGTGTTTCCGTAGCTTCCTAAATTAGTTTTGAACTAGGTTATGTTTAGGTTCTTATAACTCCGTTATTATTCATCCGAGCAAAAAGTTTATAATGTCTATTTATGTTCCAAATTTCTTGGAGATTGTTAGAAAATAATAATATACATGGAGTTCTGTTTAAAAAAGTGATATTTTGTCTTAAAACAAAAACACACGATGTTTATTAATTCCACTATTGCATCAGCGAAAAAAATTACACAAGTTTGATATTTTAACCGAACCTGTCGCTTTAACAATAAAAAAGTTACCAATGGTGCGCACTTGGTTTGGATCACCTTTTATCAAGTTTCTACAATGTCTTCGTAGTTTTATAACTTTTGCACAATTCATTAGTAATTAACACTCTTAAAGTAATTAGTATAATCCGAGTACTTAAGAAACAAATCAAAGAGAAAAACGGCGCCATATTTTATGTCTCTACTACTAAATGTTATATTTCCAGTTTTGTTAATTGCATAAAAGAGAAATCGTTGTTCCAGGCTGTTCCGGAGCCCACCTTTCCAAGTGTAGGTACGAGGTGCTGTCACCAGTGAAGAAAACCAAATTGATTTGTAATTTCTAGAAAAATATACTTTATATTGATTTGTTGTAAAAATCTGTTATACTCATTGTATTTTTCAATTAATTGCAATAACGACGAACTTTTCCATTTTCCAACGTTTGAGCTAGCTGGATCCAAAAAGTGTTGAACACAATAAATAGCCATTTACAATTGTACACGATTATACTAGTGACCAAAATGCTCAAAAAAACGATAAAGCTCTCTCAGTCAAAAATAATAGGATGTATCTATAGTTCATTCCAAAGCTTGAACTTTTCCAGGACCTGCATATTTAGAACGTAGGCAGCACTAAGATTATTTAATAATTTTTACGAGTGTGGATATTTCACTTTATAACTAGAGATGATTACTTTACGCCATTTATTGAGCTTAAATTAGTCATTCCCAACCATCACATAGGTTTACTCTACCAAATTTAAGTTCTTTTTAAGTAAAATATTATTTTAATTTTTAGTTTCGTTGTGGTTTCCTAAAAAACCCGTTCGCACACGAAACATCGATACAATTCACTATTAACTTTATTTTACATACATAAACTTTAGCATAACTAAAAAAAATGTTAACAAAACAAATTTGCGACACTATTTTTGAGTTGTCTCAAATTGCTGCTTCAATAAAAATTTTTGTACTTTTCCAGATGTTGTTCTTGGAAAACTATTTACTTGCAATAAATTATTAGGTATCTTGTACTTAGCAATTTTGTCAGCACAAAATTTTTGCATAGAATTTAAATTAAATTCAACGTCAGATTTTACTCGAACACAGGCACATATATCTTCGCCAAGGCGTTTATGATCAATACCAATTACCTGAAATTAAAAAAAGTAGCTAAATTTTTAAATATTTCACACACATATTACATAACATTCCAAAACGTCGGGATGTGTATTGAGAAGATCTTCAATTTCCTTTGGAAATACATTTTCTCCGCCTCGAATAATCATATCTTTTAACCTCCCGACAATTTGACCGTACCCATTTTCTTCAAGAATGAATTGATCTCTATAAGAAAATAGTAAACAAGAATTTTATTACTAAAAAAATACATACCCAGTTCTATACCAATTTTGGTCATCAATGACTTCTTTGGTTCTCTCGGGATCATTCCAGTATCGAATCATAGTTAAATACCCTCGTACATATAGTTCACCAGGGCTACCAAAAGGTACAGTCCTTTGGTTCACGTCAACAACTTTTACTTCAACGTAATCTGTGATGTAACCAACATACTTTTCTTGTAACAAATCACTCTCTTCGGACAAGGAAAAAAAAACAGCAGCTGACAATTCAGTTACTCCATAAATACACTTAAAGTTTATTTAGTAATCAGATTAATCTAGATATACGATTTGAAAGTAATACCTTTACTTGCTTGACTTTAAGTATATTTTTAATGTCTTTGACTAGACTTGCTGAACAAAGAGATCCGCCTACCATTGCAAAAGCAACAGAAATTTGTTGTTTCTGTTGACTTTGAATGCTTATTAAGTCTATATACATGGTTGGCGTTCCGCAAATACGTGTACATCTATAGTATAAGATTACAAATTGTAACGTCTTTTGCTATAAGGTTATAACGGTAATATTTTACACTTAAAGGTTAACAAATAACAAATCTTTCAGGTTCAAGGTTACTAGAAGTATGACAACCGAAAAACATTTTAAATATTTTTTCAAAAGTATCTAAAACTATAAAAAAAAATTGGCAAAACATTTGCTCTTGTTAAAACTCATCAAAATATAACCCAAACAGCTAAACAAATTAAATTAAAGAATTCTCATCACCTTTCCTGTATTAGGGCTTGCAAATTTGATTTGGAATTATACATTGGCGATGGAAATACTAATGTTGTTCCAAATTGGACAGCAGACAGTAGACTTGCTACAACACCACACGCATGAAATAAGGGAACCTGCACGCAAAATATGTGGTGATCGGTGTGAAGCTCAAACCTCTTTCCTACTATGTATCCGTTATTTACAAATTGGAAATGATTTAAACAAGCAGCTTTTGGTTGGCCTGTTGTTCCCTAAAGAAAAAAACAAGTAAAATGAATAAGCTGTGTAACATTTTACCGAAGAAAACTGAATGTTGGATATGTCCTCGGGAGCAATTTGAGTTTGATATTGTTTTATTTCTTCAATATCAATTACGTCAGACATATTTAACACTTCATCAAAGTTATAAGTTCCACTAATTATACATAAAATAGAATAAGAAGAATTATAATAGTCTTGATTGAATTTGTTACTTACCTTAGAGGAGTTTTAGATATCATAATAATATATTTAAGTGCAGGAAACGTATCATAATTCAAGCTTTTTGTCTCACGTTTTTCTATCTCTGGCAGTAAATCACGTAGTATGTTATAAAATTTTAAAGATTTATATTCATCAGGACAAATAAGTGCTTTTATTTCACACTTATTTAAACAATAAGTTAATTCATTAGTTTGATAACTTGGGTTCAACGTAACCTAAAAATAATAAAGTCATTGTGGTCTGTATATCTTATGATTAACTTATTCCTAAATTTTATTACACAGCTAACATCATCTCCGTATCTCTGTCTGTGTCTGTGTCTGTGTCTGTGTCTGTGTCTGTGTCTGTATCTGTGTCTGTGTCTGTGTCTCTGTCTCTGTCTCTGTCTCTGTCTCTGTCTGTGTCTGTGTCTGTGTCTGTGTCTGTGTCTGTGTCTGTGTCTGTGTCTGTGTCTGTGTCTGTGTCTGTGTCTGTGTCTGTGTCTGTGTCTGTGTCTGTGTTGTGTGTGTCTGTGTCTGTGTCTGTGTCGTGTGTTGTCTGTGTCTGTGTCTGTGTCTGTGTCTGTGTCGTGTTGTGTGTGTTGTGTCTGTGTCTGTGTCTGTGTCTGTGTCTGTGTCGTGTCTGTGTCTGTGTCTGTGTCTGGTCGTGTCGTGTCTGTGTCTGTGTCTGTGTCTGTGTCTGTGTCGGTGTGTTGTGTCAGTCTCCGTGTCTGTCTGTGTCTTGTAGTGTTTTGTGTGTGTGTGTGTGTGTGTGTGTGTGTAGTGTTCTGTTTGTGTTCATGTGTGTGTTTGTTATGTGTGTGTGTGTGTGTGTGGTGTGTGTGTTGAGTGTTTGTGTGTTGGTTTTGTGTGTCAGTGTGTTGTATGTTTCACGTTGTGTCTTGAGTTTTGGTGTGAACATAGGTTTGTAGGTTCCTGTTCTCGTAGCTTCATGTGTTCCTTTGTTTGTGTGTTTGTGGTTTAGGATGTACGAGTGCTCGTGTGTTCGAGTGTTTGTGTGTTCGAGTATTTGTGTGTTCAAGTGTTTGTGTGTTTATGTGGTTGTTTGTTCAAGTAATTGAGTTTTCGAGTTTTCATGTGTGTTCATGTGTTTGCAGCTTCGTGTAATCGTGTGATCGAGTTGCGTGTTCCCGAGCTCGTGTGTTCCCGTGTTTGTGTTTTGTGTTTGTGTGTTTGTGTGTTTGTGTGTTTGTGTGTTTGTGTGTTTGTGTGTTTGTGTGTTTTGTGTTTGTGTGTGTTTGTGTGTTTGTGTGTTTGTGTGTTTGTGTTTGTGCGTTTGTGTTCGTGTGTTCGTGTGTTCGTGTGTTCGTGTGTTCGTGTGTTCGTGTGTTCGTGTGTTCGTGTGTTCGTGTGTTCGTGTGTTTGTGTGTTTGTGTGTTCGTGTGTTCGTGTGTTCGTATGTTCGTGTGTTTGTGTGTTCGTGTGTTTGTGTGTTCGTGTGTTCGTGTGTTCGTGTGTTCGTTTGTTCGTGTGTTCGTGTGTTCGTGTGTTCGTGTGTTCTTGTGTTCGTAACGGATATTAGAAATATACGATGTTTGAAATATAAATACCGTGAGATATATCTATAAAAATCCTGTTCAACAAGCAATGGAAATTTTAAAAAGCAGATTCTCTGTTTTTCATTCATTAGTGACGATGTTAGCAGCAATTGTTATCGAAACGTATACAGTTTATGTAGTGTATATTAAGATGCATGATTTATGTACCTAAACATGAGCATTTATAATTAAAGACAATAGGTTTAGGAACTACTCCCCGAAATAATCTGTCGGTACAGTTTTTAATTCGTGTATGGTAAATAATGCTACATAGGTGCGATTGAAAGTAACAATTAATCTAAAGAACTAAATTTTACTTGTATTTCTAGACGTGATTCTTAAAAATGTACAGTTTTGTATTTAATAAACCCCTTACTGTAAGAAACCCAGGCGTAAGCATTGTCATAAAATTCATTTTATTAGCTTAAATGATAAAAATAAATAACTGAATCTAATCCGTAATCCAAAGTATAAAAATAAGTAAATAAATGGATGAAATAAACAAATAACTAGCTCTAATTTGTAATCGGAATTCTTAATTAAGTACTTTTCTTTTCTCAAATAAAGGAAAGCAAGTCGCGTAGGAAACAATCTAATTTAAATACAAATTACGATTATTTTGAATAGATCTTTGTCGGTTTGAATATTAATAATAAACGAAATAATAATAATAATCAAAACAGCGGAATTTTTGTAATGTATGAAATGGTTCTTTAAATAAATAAAAAGTCGCGTAAAAAATATCTAATAATGCTATAGAATTTAATTTCTACAAAAAATACGCTTCCTCTAAACCTATGCCAGACGACCGTTGAAGCTCATAAAATCAAATACCTAGTAGTGTTTTCAAATTTAAAAGTTAATCCTTTTTTATTTTTGGGACTATATCAAATTTTAAGTTTAATTATACCATTATATTTCATATTATTTTATATTATATTTTTCTTTGACACCAAATTCGTCAATCACAAAATCAACACTAAGAAGAGCAAGATCTGCCAGGAATAAAATTCTGCCCCATTCGGATGCCCGGGAGAGCAGGACTCAAGCGACCTCGGTCATCGAAAGTACCAACATCCGGATTCATTACTGCTACATACGTGGTGTCAGGTCGAATCTTAATGCTAATCAACAACACTTTGAACACGTGCAACCGGACGTTCTGTTTTTATGACACACGTCTCCCCTGGAAGCACTGATTCGCCTGACCTGCAATTTCCCAGATACAACATCTACTCTAACTTTCGCCGGAGTATGTACATACACCAAAGACAACGTAGGTTGTAAGAGGGTGTCCGCTTTGGAAAACAACAAATTTGACGCGATTTGGTTCAAACATTCTGGGCCCTAATTTGTGAAATTCTACTGTTGTTCGTATAGGCCTCCCAATGATAATAACTTCCAAGATCTTTTGATTGCCTTATCCTGAAAATAGACCACCTCTTAACACAGTTTCCATCTTGTGATATCTCAATTTTAGGAGATTTTAATGCCCACAACCCTGATTGGCTTTAATTTCCGTCTACTACTAATCCCGCAGGTCATAGTGCAGAAGCATTTGTTATGTCCTGTGATCTCACACAAATAATTTCCGAACCAACCAGAATCCCTGACAACACTAACCATACTCCACATCTCCTGGACCTATTCCTTACAATTAACCCACTTGTCTATAAAACAAGAGTCCTTTCCTCACTTGGTCAATCAGACCACTGCCTAATCGAAATAACTTCCTCTGTACCCAATCCCACTGTTACTCGAAAAACACATAAAACTATGTGGTGTTTTAAATCAGCTAACTGGAGCGAAGTGCAAGATTTTTTGCAACCTTCCCCTGGCGTGAGTGAGTATTTCTTTAAACGGCCCTCCTCTTCAAACGTTGATCTTTGAATAACTGTAGTTATCATGATGGGTATGGAGTCATACATTCCCAAAAAATATAATCGTGTAGGTCATGCGCGTTCCCAACACTGGTTTAATAGGGATTGCACTGATGCATTATCGCAAAAACATGAACTCTATACCAAATGGAAATCAAATAAATCTATCGAAAATCACGCCAACTATATTGCCGCAAACAAAAGTTGCAAAAGCATCATCACCAAGGTCAAAAAGATGTTTGAAGAACTTAAATTCAAAGAATGAGTCTCATGTCCTTTGGTTGGTCGTAAATTTTGGTCATTAGCTAAGGCCATCAGTAAACACTTTGGTACATCTTTCTTTCGTCCCATGACGTCTCGCGACGGAGCTGTAATAGCTGATCCTGCTGAACAACCCAACCTCCTTCTCGATTCCTTTGCAACAAATTCATGTCGCAATGATTCTGGTAAAACTGCGCCGTCGCCCAAATCTACCCCATACGCTATTAAACCAATCCACTTTCGTTACAAGTTCCTGAATCAATTATCAACAAACTTGACTCAAGCGAGGCAACTGGCCCTGACGGTATTCCACGTATCGTCCTTAAAAAATTCTAACCCGTGCTAGTACCTCTATTGTCCAAACTCTTTTCGATCTCCATATCATCTGGAGAGTTTCCCTCATCCTGGAAGTTGGTAAATGTCCAACCTATACCTAAAAAGAGCGACAAACCGATCCCTCAAACTATCGACTAATAGCTATCACTTCCGTTCTGTCGAAAATCATGGAGAAAGCTATAAACCACCAACTACTTTCGTTCCTCGAGTCCAAGAAACTCTTAAACGGCCACCAGTATGGGTTCAGGCAGTCGTTCGATGGGAGGTCTTCTTTCATATGTCAGCCAACTTTGGAATAACACATTAGAGAGGTCCGGTGAAACAGTCGTAGTAGCTTTAGATATTTCAAAGGCTTTTCACCAGGTTTGGTATAAGAGCCTACTTGCCAAGCTCGCCACGTTCGGATTATCCGATACACTCATCAATTGGGTATCCAGCTTTCTTGACAAAAGATGTATAAGCGTTGTCGTCGATGGCTTCTTTTCGAAAGAAACTACTACTAACGCGGGAGTACCCCAAGGATCAGTGATAGTTCCCACACTTTTCCTGCTATACATAAATGACCTCATTTCCTCAACAACTAACCCGATCCATTGCTTTGAAGACAACAGCACATTGTAGTTTTTCTCAGTTTTCCCATAACAATAAGTCTAGTCAGGACGTTAAGGTGAAAATGGCCGCCTCAATCAACAGTGACTTAGAACGTGTCCATGAATGGGGAAGGAATAATCTACTCACGTTCAACGTCGACAAAACCCACTGTTGCCTTGTGTCCGCCAAGAAAGACCGATCATTTCCTGCTGTAAACATGAATGGCTTAGAACTTAAATTTTCAAACTCTATGTCTATGTTAGGGATGTCAGTATCATCGAACCTTTCTTGGGTTGACCACCTTTTGTCAGCCAGCAAAACAGCTGCCCGTAAACTGGGCTTTCCAAACAGATCTAAACAGTACTTCACATCGCAACAACTCCTTTTACTGCATAAGGCTCAAATTCGACCTCATCTGGAATACAATTCCCACCTCTGGGCCAGTACTCCCCAGTATGCCCTTGATATGGTAAACCGCATCCAAAAAAGAGCTATAAGGCTTATAAATAACCCGTCTCTGACTTCTGACCTACAGCCTCTTGAGCATAGAAGAATGGTTTCGGTTCTTTCCTTGTCTATCGTATTACCATGGCGAGTGTGCAACTCGTTAATAGTTTCGCAAGTCATCTTCGCTACGAACACTCAATTTGCCCATTCACACCATAATTACGCACTCAAAATTCCATCGTGTCACACTAAACACCTTTAGCACGGTAGGCAAATCTTAGCCTGTTCGGGGTTACTATAAGTAAAAAAAAGACTACCCTTCCGTATAACATTATTCATGAAAGCAGAAGCTTTCATTTTGTGGTTCCACTCAGTACGATTAGCGCCTTAAAATATAGTTTTTGAGCCGAAGTTTCATTCAATAAAGTTGTTTTATACATTGCTTGATCATAAAAAAAAATATCAAACCGTTATAAGTCCAGTAAAAGCAGCGGCAAAAAATGTAACAACCCATTCTATTGTGTTCGGGCACCACAATCCAATTCTATCACCTTTCTCTAAAGGCAAACTTCTAAAACCAGCTGCTAGTTTAAGAGACTGTTCAAACATTTCTTGGTATGTAATTCTTCTATTATCATGTACTGACACTATTGCAGTTACGTTGCTATATCTTTTGGCAGCGTCGGTGACTACATCTCCAATTGTTATATACTTAAGAGGGTCCTTTCCAGGATTATGTATATAACTTGGACGTGGTAACAATTTTCTAACAATCATATTACATAAAAAATTCAATATAAAATTGAGCCTACTTACTCCATGTAATTTTTAGATTTTGCATTAGATCCATTTTGCTTGAAATGTCTTTTTAATGATTCAAACATAATTCATACATATAATCATGAAATGTTCATCAAAGGTTTAGTTCAAACAATGCAGCAGCCATCAATATTTATCAGTATACATATCGTTTTGTGGCCGGACAATCTGTATTGGTATAATTTTATTTTTTGTTTTTTTGAAATAATTATTTCTAGATTTAATTATATTTAAAAGGAACTGGATAGAACTTTATCGTCCTACTTAGATTACTGTGTAAATTAAACATTTATTATAATTACAAATGCTTATCTTTTAGATTTTAAATAGTCTATTCCAATTTAAAATCTAATGTAGTCCGCACATTACTTCCTTATGTTGGTGTATTGTTGCGTTATCAATGAGGACCTATACAAAGAGAGTAGAGAGTAGAAAGAACGTCTGTTTATGCAATGCCATCTTCATTTAAATAAAGATGCCAACCAAGTTCATTTTTATTTTTCACTTATATCCACCTAACCATTGTAAAAGTCATATAAGTACGCATAAGCTTAACCCTTTAACGGGCACAACCCTGAGGTTTGTATTATGGAAAATTTAATTAAGTAGTCACATTAGGTGGGTTTTAAGCATACTACAACAGGTATAATTTTTTTCAAAATTTTGCTAGTATTATGAAAAATGGATGGTACATATACGTACCAGTAAACGTTCTAGCAAAAAAAAACATACATTGTTAGTGCACTGGTACAAATGTGTACCATATATTTGTTGCAGGTTTTTTTTTGTTGTAACTCCAGAAATAGACGATATTTTTGAAAAAAACCTAAAAAAAATTTATTGCACACACTACATATGACAGACACAAAGAAAGTACCTACATTACTTATAATTAACAGGGAACATATAATCAATCAGTCATTTCTACGAAATGGCATAAAACATTCAATGCACAAAGCCACATTACATTCAACATATATTACTTTAGACCTTTGCTGTTTGTTGGTTGTACTACAGTGGCAACATCTTCTTCTATTGCCAATAGTTGGCATATGTTTACCCACGTTATTTAACCTCATAGAATTATAAACTGTTGATGTTCCTCCTGGCTGATTGTTTTTTCTGCCACGACCAAACTTGGAAAGTGGTCCAGGCTTACTTCTTCTCGAATAAGATCCAATCAGTTCATTTGTGAGTATAGATCTGAATTCCAAGTGGCTCAGTGGCTTTCTTTTGTTATCTAATTGCTTCATTATTGTTTTGTATATTGAATAGCTATTAACTACACAAGCGTCCAAGCAATAATAAAAAATCTGCATCAAACATCGTCGACTTTTCCAAGATATGCTATAGGACGACAAAAGTTGGTCAAAGTGGTCGACTCCTCCCATGTATTTATTATAGTCTGATATCAATTCTGGGCATTGTACTGATTCCCTATTTTCTGATTTTTGAGTGCTCAGTACATTTACTGTTTTTAAAGGAGTGTGCATGGTACATACTACACAAACTGATTTTTTTTCCTCGATCTTTCCACTTCGATATTGCAATTTCTCCATCTATGACACCATCGTACTCTCCAGTTTTCATTTGATTGTCCGGCTTTAGAAGTGTCTTTGGAAAAATTTTCCGTGTTTGTCGAATAGTGGCACAAGCAAAAAAATTTCGTTTCAGTAAATTTTTTGCTAGTGGGATCGACGAAACACAGTTATCGAAAAATAAACAATATCCTAAACCTTCGAATGCCGTAGAGAGTTTGTTTAGTATCCTCTCACTCAAGGATAAACTCTTATTAGCATTACTTTCAGCTCCTTCATATAATGCCATCCCCAAACAGTACCCTGTTACAGCACATGCTATCACCCATACCTTGAAACCGCGCTTTATAGGTTTCATAGGCATGTACTGTTTTACAGTACTGCGGCCTTTATATTTTACCATTGACTCGTCCATGGAAAGGTATCTAGACGGAGAAAATAGTATTTAAATCCTTTTTGTAACATAACCCAAAAATGGGCGAATTTTATAAAGCGTGTCGTATCCATCGTGCCCTTTCTGTGGCATGCAAGAATTATCATTTAGATGCAATAGCCGAATTATTTTTAAAAATCTCTTCAGGGGCATAACCTGTTGTATCCGAGGCACGCCTATATTGCAGAAAAAATGCGGCTTACTACTGTCAAGAAAATTTGTTTTGGGCTTGATATGTCAAATTCCTTTTGCCCCGATACACCAAAGTGTCTATTGAAATTACTCTGAGCAAATTGTTGCGGCATTGCTTTTGAACGTGTCTTCATCTTCAGAACTGTTAGACGAGTCACTATCACTGTCATCAACAGGTGTCCGAGGTTGTAGTTCATCTTCTCCCATGGATGCTACTGCTTCGTCTATCAAATCCATCTCTTCTACTTCAAGGTCACCATCAGTTATTGACTGAGCACCAATTTCTGATGAAGATCGTGAATTCATATTTTTGGTACTAGTGAACTTAAAGGTAGATTATCATCTGCATTAGAATCACCGCCAGGTGCACTATTCATAGCCATGTTATCATCAAACTCATCTATGTTATTGATGAGATAATCCACATCAGCAGAGTTTTCTAAATTGAAAAAGCGTTTTTTATCCATCTGAAACAATAATGTTTTGACAATTATAATCAAATTTAGATAAATCCCAAATACAGGGTGAGTGGGAACTGTTACGCAAACTTTGAGAACATATTCTTGTAGGTAATCTAAGCACCGGTAGCAACAAAAATTGAGGGTTTTTGTCAATAAATAAAACAGTAAAAATTTATTTTTTTACGAAGGACGACTTTGAAGCTCATCAAATCATATCAGGCGTAATGAACACAAATATCACACACAGCTACACTGAACGTCTTATTAGTCGCATATTGTCGGAAATCGATGACGTAGAGTATAGGTTGTACGACAGTGATTTCACGACCTAAAATTAATTTGCAGTGGACCAGACATCATAGGCTTACCATATTTATGATTTTTCAAATATTTTTATTATTACCTTTTTTCACTTTTTTTTATTTATTTTTTTTTTTGGTACTATTATGTTCGTATTAATTTGTAGTGTATTTCTTAAAAGTTTTCGTAGGAAATTCTGACTCACCCTGTATTCCACTTTTACTTCTAAAAATGGTCGGTGGTACAATAAGGTACCGCATTTTTTAAGAAAACATAACATCTTCGCGGAAATCAAGGTCACTAATAAAACAATGTATAATTTCATTTTACGTATCGGTGATTATAGATTTTAAGAATTAAATGTGTAACTTTTATGGCATACAAATTATTAACAGTTTTATACAACTTACATTCTAACCTCATATTCGAAAACAGTGGTAATTTAGGGAATATTAACTATGCATCTAAATAAAAACAGGAACCTAGTATACTAGTATGAAAATAGACATGTAAAAAACTTCAAATTTACACGAAATCACAACAGTACACTGCAGTCAACTTTTAAATGCACAACGGTACATATGCGCATTTCAGACGAAAATTACATTTTTATTAATCAGATGGCGCTGATTTAATGTGGGGTATACACTAGTACCAGTAACTGTTTCTAGGATGCAAATATACGTTAAGGTTGATATTTCGTTGCTGTTCGACCATATTAGCTAGTGGTAAATATATGTACCAGAGACTGTTAAAGGGTTAAATGCAACGTTCTGTTTAGAAGTGTAATTCAGTTCTTTGCAAAGTTCAAAAAATGCATCTTCATCAATATCAACATTATAAGATAGTAATGTACTTTCACATTTATCAGTGGACTCAATGTTTTTATACAAAATACCGTACGCTTTGCAGAACAGTTTATGATAAATGACGAATGAGTAATAAATATATTTCAACAGATGTGTAAAAGACTAACAAATAAACAAACCATTTGATTTTTTCCAAACGTGGATGATAGTTTCCAAACACTTATAACACTTGTAAAGAAAACATTTAAAAAAGAGTTCTATACATACGTCCTTGTAAAAGAATTTGATTATTGTAACGCTTCAAGAACACAAAGAAATAATACAAAATACACTCCAATGGTTAAGAACTCGCACTCTTATTTGTAATTCATTCTTATTTCAATTCTGTAAATATAGTATATATATATATATATATATATATATATATATATATATAAAACAACTAAAAAATTATTAGGGATGCAACCTATATTAATGGGTGATAAATTAAACTCTTTTCACTTTATTTTGAGAGCTTTCGAAATTTTTAATTTCTTCATCAGTCAATCTAAAAGATATGTTACAAGTCACAAAATTACTAAATACAAAAATGCTAAAATTACTTACAATGATTTGAGATTATTATAGAAAATTAAACATCTATATAAAGAAAATAGAAACTGTTAAATTAAGTACTAATAATATATAATTATTTTAGCTTGGTCAATATATTAATAAATGTATTATTAAGCAGTTTAATTATATTGTCAAATTTTGAAAGTTGATAATAAACAATATTCAAAGATATCTTTTAATTTAGTTTATTAAATTTATATTTTTGAAATTTTTTATCAAGATGTAAGATGTTAGAATAAATGACATTTAAATTTTGAATATCAGACCTAGAATTCATTGCTAAAGGTTCACTACGTATATGTGTCATCTGAAGAAAAAGTCTTTTAAAAGAGTTAGTTTCAATTTCCAAAACTTTTGTGTTGTCATAATCAGGGTGGTGTCCCTTATTAAGGACGTGATTTGCTAAAGCACATGTATTTTTATTATTGCGGATATCACATTTGTGTGAAATAATTCTAGCTTTAAGAGGTCTTGAAGTAGTACCTATATATTTCTCATCACAATTAATACATCCAATACTATAAACAACATTAGTTTTATCCTGTAATTTAGTTTTATCTTTAACTGAAGTAAACAAGTTACCAACTTTTTTTAAAAAACAACAAATTAATTATAACCGTAAGTTTTATAAAGTTAAATCTAATAATTGCCACAAGATTATTGCACTTTGTAACAATAATAAATTAAAAATTACTATTAAAGATAACTGGTTAAAAAACTTTACTTCTGTTGATGTTCCAAATGATGTTAAGAATTTGTTATCTTTAGGTCCTAAGTTTTGCCTCTCACCTGATAGAAATGACATTAATATTAAAAAATTATTAGCATATGTTGAGTTTGCATTAAACCATATTAATGATCCAGATAAAAAGAATATTTTAAGTTCACAAGTTAGCAATGTTATTACTAATTTTTTACATAAGAATTGTAAAAATACATCAATATTACATCAATGGTTTTTTACAACAAAAAAATTTCTTAAGGAACATCCTGAAATAATTTTAACAAAAGCTGATAAAGGTAATGTTACTGTCCTTCTTTATAAAGAACAGTACATAAATTTATCAGAGACATTACTTAATGATAATACTTATTATAAAAAAATTAATAAAGACCCAACATCTACTATACAACAAAATAGTAACAAATTAATTTCGAAATTGAAAAGAGAAGGTATAATCACTAAAGGGTTAGCAAAAAACTTAACTTTTTATAATGGAATAGCTCCAAAATTCTATGTTTTACCAAAAATTCATAAACCAGAACTTTGTGTTAGACCTATTGTTTCTTCAGTTGATGCACCTAATATTAAATTAACTAAATTTATTACAGATACTTTAACATTAGCTTATAATAAAGGTAATATCTACTATATATCTGATAGTTTCCAATTTTCACAATTTATTAATAATTTTCAACTTCCAAGTAATTATGTATTAATTAGTTTAGATGCTGTTTCACTTTTTAGTAACATCCCTTTAGAATTAGTTATTCAAAGTATAAATACTCATTGGAATAACATTTCAAGTCACTGTACTCTCACAAAAGATATTTTTATTGACGTTGTTAAATTCGTGTTTAATACTACATATTTCACTTTTAACAATCAATATTATAAACAAATTTTTGGCACACCTATGGGTAGTAAGATGTCACCAATTTTAGCACAGTTTGTGATGGATGACTTATTAAACAATTGCATTCCTAAACTTTCATTCAAACTTCCTTTTATCAAAAAATATGTTGATGATATAATCTCTTCAGTTCCTAGTAATTGTATAACAGAAATATTAAATACTTTCAATAATTATAATAATTACATTCAATTTACAATTGAAGAAGAATTAGATAATAGTGTACCTTTTTTGGACACTAAACTAATAAGAACTAATGATAATCGTATTATTCTTGATTGGTATTCAAAACCAACTAATTCTGGCAGATATATTAACTACTTATCAGAACACACTGTAAAAATGAAAATTAATATTTTACTTATGTTAAAAAATAGAATATACAATATAAGTCACCCAACACTATTAAAAAATATCTTAAAAAAAACTTTATAACATATTTATAGATAATTCTTACCCTATTGGTTTGACTAAAAAATTAATTTATTCAACACCTAATGACAATAAAAAACCACAATTACAAACTACCTCAAATAATAACAATATAGACAATGACCGTAGTATCCTTTTTAAATACAGATCAATTCCATACATACAAGAATTAACGCCCAAAATCATTAACATCCTAAAACAAGATGATACTATTAAAATATCAACTAGATCATTAAAAAAAGTTGGTAACTTGTTTACTTCAGTTAAAGATAAAACTAAATTACAGGATAAAACTAATGTTGTTTATGGTATTGGATGTATTAATTGTGATGAGAAATATATAGGTACTACTTCAAGACCTCTTAAAGCTAGAATTATTTCACACAAATGTGATATCCGCAATAATAAAAATACATGTGCTTTAGCAAATCACGTCCTTAATAAGGGACACCACCCTGATTATGACAACACAAAAGTTTTGGAAATTGAAACTAACTCTTTTAAAAGACTTTTTCTTCAGATGACACATATACGTAGTGAACCTTTAGCAATGAATTCTAGGTCTGATATTCAAAATTTAAATGTCATTTATTCTAACATCTTACATCTTGATAAAAAATTTCAAAAATATAAATTTAATAAACTAAATTAAAAGATATCTTTGAATATTGTTTATTATCAACTTTCAAAATTTGACAATATAATCAAACTGCTTAATAATACATTTATTAATTTATTGGCCAAGCTAAAATAATTATATATTATTAGTACTTAATTTAACAGTTTCTATTTTCTTTATATAGATGTTTAATTTTCTATAATAATCTCAAATCATTGTAAGTAATTTTAGCATTTTTGTATTTAGTAAGTTTGTGACTTGTAACATATCTTTTAGATTGACTGATGAAGAAATTAAAAATTTCTAAAGCTCTCAAAATAAAGTGAAAAGAGTTTAATTTATCACCCATTAATATAGGTTGCATCCCTAATAATTTTTTAGTTGTTTTATAAACTATTCAGCAACTATATTATATATATTATATATATATATATATATATATATATATATATATATATATATATATATATATATATATATATATATATATATATTATAGTGCTGCATTAGTGACAAAGTCCCATATCTCCTTTATTTATAGAGATACAAAAAAAAATTAAATACAAAAGTTGTAAGATGTGTTCTGGTGCATATTCCAAAAATATTTTTAATTATACAGGGTAGATTATAAAAGCTTAGAAGTAATTTAAAATTTTTTTTTAAATAGAAATCCCTATATATTATTACATATTTAGATTCTACATACAATTTTAGACACATTTTATGTATAATGTCCTATACCTAAGTCTAACCGTTTTTGACAAATTTCAAATTCTTTGTCAAAAATGACGTTTGCAGGCCAAAACATAGGAAATCTTTTCTAAACGAAGCCTTTATCAATTAGTTATGGTTGGTTTCCTTGGAAATGGGGACCTACTCTAATGGGCTGTATTGATATTTTTGTAATACATTCGTACAGGGTGATCAAAAATGGACAATAAAAAGTAGATTCCAAAAAACCTATAGTAATTTTTTTTAAATGTAAACCCCCTATTTTTTTAATTCTATCTTATTTAGCATTAAAAATAAGGGTGACTTTACATAAGACTGTATATTCCAAAAAATTGTAGTTTTTGAAATAATGACAATTTAACATTTTTTTATTGTAAAAAGGCTATACGGCTTTCAAGTTTTGTTGTTAGTTAGCCGTGATGGCGAGGAGTGGCATATAAAAATAATAGAGATCATCAGAAACGTCATTATTTATTGTCAGTTGATAATTTGTGTAATGCATTAGTGTATTTTATAGCAAATTGATTTAAAACTTGAATTAAAATTGTATATAATGAATTTTTCGCAAGCCGAGATGGTTGATATGATTTTTGTTTTGGGAGCTAGTGATAAGAATATGCTCTTAGCAAGAAGACTGTATCAACAACGGTTTCCGGAGAGACGGCAACCTGAAAGAAGGGCATTTGAAAAGCTTTTGGAGCGTTTTGAAAGAACTGGCAATGTGTTATATGAAAAAAATACTAGGGAAAAACGTGCACAGACTGAGGAAAATCAATTAAATGTACTATTAACAGTTACCGAAAATCCATATATTGGACAACGGCCCATTTCTCAGCAGGCTGGTGTTGAACGACGTACGGTACAGCGGATATTGTCTCAAAAAATGCACCCCTATCACATTCAACTACTTCAAGAGTTGGTTCCTGAAGATTATCAAAGACGACTGGAATTTTGTCAATGGGCTCAAAACAAAATAAACCAACAAAGAAATTTTTTTCATTTGATTTTATTTACAGATAAGGCCACATTTCACATAAACGGAAGTATAAACAGGCATAATTTTCATTACTATTCTACCGAAAATCCACATTTTGTAAGATATACTTCTCAAACTAGATGGTCTTTAAATGTTTGGGGAGGTGTTGTCAGTAAATTCAACGAGTAACAGGGGAAGTATACTTAGACTTTCTGCAAAACCATCTACCTAATTTGTTGCGTCAAGTGCCACAGGATACGCAACAAGAAATGTGGTTTCTTCATGATGGGGCCCCAGTACATCATACAGGTCCGATAATAACTTTTTAAATGCTAGATATCCAGAATGTTGGATTGGGAGCGGAGGGCCTGTTGCTTGGCCTGCTAGATCCCCAAATCTTACTAAAATGGACTTTAGCATATGGGGGTACGTCAAAGAGCAGGTTTACAAAATACCGCCTACAACAAAGGAAGACATGAAGATTAGTATTAGAAACTGTTTTCAAAACATTCGTGTTGAAATGTGTAGAAATTTAAGCAGCGAATTTGAGAGACGTATTGCATTGTGTACTCAAGAAAGAGGCGGATATTTGAACAACTTATTAGGTAGTACGTATTTGACGTGTTTCTAGTACTTTTATTTGTATAATTAGTTACAGGTTTAGTTACATTAGAGGTGTTAAGTTTATGATTAGGATTAGGACATAATTTGTTGAATCAAAAAATATTGTCTTAACTTTAACTTCGTTTAATAAAATAATTATTTATATGGGGTTCAATAAATTGTAATATTTCGATCTGAAGTGCTCGATTTTTTTTGTTTCGCCGCGCCCCGCCGTCACGGCCAACTAACAACAAAACTTGAAAGCCGTATAGCCTTTTTACAATAAAAAAATGTTAAATCGTCATTATTTCAAAAAGTACAGTTTTTTGGAATATACACTCTTATAGAAAGTCACCCTTACTTTTGATGCTAAATAAGATAGAATCAAAAAAATAGGGGGTTTCCATTTAAAAAAAAAATGACTTTATAGGTTTTTTGAATCCACTTTTTATTGTCCATTTTTGATCACTCTGTATGAATGTATTCCAAAAATATCAATACAGCCCATTAGAGTTTTCAAGGAAACCAACCACAACTAATTGATAAAGGCTTCGTTTAGAAAAGATTTCCACCTATATTTTGGCCTGCAAACGTCATTTTTGACAAAAAATTTGAAATTTGTCAAAAACGGTTAGACTTAGGTATAGGACATTATACATAAAATGTGTCTAAAATTGTATTTATAATCTAAATATCTATCTCTTGCAATAATTGAATAGATGGTTGATTGGCAAAGGCCTAGTTTGATATAAATTTAATTGTGTAATTTGACACTTTCTCATTGGCAGATTATAAACATCTGATATATGGTTGAAAGGCATTTTTTATGAAGAATTCAAAAATGCGAGATGATAAGGAACTCTTGTGATGCAGTGCTAACTCGATGCAGATGGTGTTTGCAGGAGAATGAAGGTTTATTCGAGCATTTGATTAATTAATAGTAAAATTCAGTATAATATTAAATTTTATTTTTTGTTGTTTTTTGTCACTTTTATTATTATGATTTATGTTAATAATCAATAATATTGTTCTCAATAGTTAGTTTAATTTGTAGATTAATTTTCATTTAATTAAAATACATAACATGTCAAGGTTGCTTTGATATAAATTTAATTGTGTAATTTGACACTTTCTCATTGGCAGATTATAAACATATGATATATGGTTGAAAAGCATTTTTATGAAGAATTCAAAATGCAAAAATCCAATATGGCGTCCATAAGAAAATCGAAAGTTGCGTGCATTATCTCAAAATCTAGTAGGCCTAGATTTTTTTCAAAATCATTTTTGAAATCCTCGCTACCTGTTACCCCCATCCTGCAAAAATCGTGGATGTATCTCTTGCAAGAAACAAGATATAGCGATTTTTAGAAAACGCATATTTTCAGTTATCACCCTGTGTCTAGTAAATGGAAGGGATTTTTTGACATGTAACCATGGTTACTTCTTGGGCATATAATGACGCAACTTTTTCTCCATTTAACCATCTTCGTATCTCTAACGGTTTCCAATATCCCCATGCATTTCATCTTAAATTGGACACCCTGTATACACGTCCCATTTCATCTCTATTGTCATTTCATTTCCTTATTTAAAACTTTTTCATTGCATGTATTACTCATACTCAGCTCATCCATCTATTGGAAATTATAATTTGTCGGGCTAAGTGGAAGAGCACTGACGGATTTAGCACCCCGAAAGTGAACTTCGCCCTTTGGACATCGTAATCCGCATAGCAGCTGGTCAATCAGCTTATGTATATTCTTTGTGTCCAAATAAATACGTTATTATTATTATTATTATTATTATTATTATTATTTTTTTTTTTTTGTATTAAAGCGCGTCGACATCTGGGTCATTAGCGCTATATGTTACTTTATTATACGTACTCTATAGTTTGTTAAATAGTTTTGTTTCTTTGAGAAACTTGATTACATTTGGTATTGTGGTAGAGTCATTTTGAAGAATGTCTTGCAGGTTTCTTCCTAAGTTGTATTTGTATCGCTGCGTTTGGTATACTGGGCATTGAATCAGAATATGTTCAACTGTTAGGGTTGTATCACATGTTTCGCATTTTGGTCGTTCGTTCCCAGTTAAATAATGAGAGGATGTGAGAGCGGTGTGCCCTATACGTAGTCTAGTGAACTTTACTTGTTCTTCCCTAGGAAGATTTTTCGGCTTTACCTCTGTTTATTAGTGGTTGTACGCGCTTGAGAGGTATCCCTCTGATTCCATTCATCTTGCCAAGCTTTGACTATTAGTTGCGACACCTGCATGGTAACATCCTCAGTGTTGTATAATTCTACTTCTGGTGCCTTGTTGGCTGCTTCGCAGGCTGCTGTTTCAGCTAGTCGCAGGTTATCATCTTGTTTGTCGTTAGTTATTAGCAGAACTCTAATTTCCTTAGTGGGATTAAGCAGGTCTTGTAATAGGCAGAGTATGCGCTGTGTCATAGGGTTTGTCGTGAATGTGTTCATTACACTATTTACCAGAGTCTTAGAGTTGGTTATAATATAGTAACGCGGTGGAAACCGGTTCATGGAGCAGTATAATAGAGCTTGGTAAAAAGAATATAGCTCCGCCATAAATATAGAGCTCGATTTTGGTAATGACCAACTGTGTGGCGTGCTATCTATAACAATTGCGCTGCCTGTACCTAATTCAGTTTTAATGCCTTTCGTGTAAATGGTGCAGCTTTTCATTAAAGTATTTGAGGTATCTGTATTAATAGCGTTGTTAATTTTTAGTAGAATAGGTAGGCGCATATTCCAAGGCGCTACCTCTCCGGTTTCGTATTGCAATATTTCCGGTAGCTTGAGTTGGTACTTGTTCAGTAGTTCTTGTCCACGGATTCGCATCGGTCGGGTAACAGAGGGGTTGCTTTCATACGAATGTGTTCTATAAAATGCTATATTATAGACGGGATGTTGTGCTCGTGCTTTCATTCTTACTATATAATTTAATAGCAACTTTTCTCTCCTTTTGTAAAGAGACGGAACTCCGGATTCACATATAAGCTCTCAATTGGGCTAGTGTGGAAAGCCCCGTGTAGTATCTTAATCCGAGGTGGTGGATAACGTCGATTTTGTTTAAAAGGCTTTTCCTTGCAGATGCATACACTATGCATCCATAGTCGATTCGGGAGAGTACTAAAGATTTGTATACTTTTATCAGTACATCTCTGTCGGCTCCCCATTTTGTGCCAGCTAGACAGCGTAGTAGATTTAATAAGCGGCGACATTTTACTGCGAGCTCGTCAATGTGAGATCGCCATCTCAGATCGGAATCAAAAGTAAGTCCTAAGAATTTGATTTTTTTAATGCATTTGATGACTGTTTGGTGCATATACAGTTTAGGGTCGGTGTGTGGACGTCTTAGACTACAAAAATGGACACAGTGAGTTTTTTCTACTGAGAACTTAAATCTCACTTGTTCTGCGTTCTTTAATACTATGTTAATGCCTCTTTGCAAAATTGAATTGGTTTGTGGTGTAGCGTTTGATTTGGCATATATGCAGAGGTCGTCAACATAAACACATCTCTCCACCTCTTCAGGTAGGTTTGATGTTATATCTTTTATTGCAATTGCAAACAATGTCACGCTTAGCGTAGATCCTGAGGTACCCGTTTTCTAGTCTTCGTAGACCAGATAACGTGTTAGCGACTCTTACACGGAATTTTCGCTCAGAGAGAAATGATTGAATAAATATCGGCAGGTTGCCACGTATACCCCAGCTGTGCAGATTTTCTATTATGCCGTGCCTCCAGGTCATATCAAAAGCCTTATGTAGGTCAAAAAATACAGCTACAATGTGGCCTCTTTCCTTAAAACAGTCCTGTATGCTGTTCTCCAGTTGTACCAAACAGTCTACGGTGGATCTTCCCCTGCGGAAGCCGTTTTAGCTTGGATTAAGCAGATTTTGGCTTTCCAGGACGTAGACTAACCTGTAGTTCACCATTCTTTCGAGAACTTTACTTAAGCAACACGTTAGACTAATAGGTCTGTAGCTATTAGGATTAGCCGGGTCTTTGTTTTCTTTTAGAATCGGAACTATTATAGCTTCTGTCCAGGCTTGTGGGTAATATCCGGTGGTCCATATCACATTATATATATTTAGAAGGTATCTCTTGAGTGGTAAATTGAGATGCTTTAGAAATTCGTAATTTATGTTATCTATGCCTGCTGCTGATGATCTTAAGCCTTTTAGTGCAAGGTTTAGCTCATTCATAGAGAATGGTGCATTATAGCTGAGGGACGTATCAGTTGAAAAGTCCAGTTTCGATTCTCTCTGTTTTTTGCTTGACAAGAATGTTTCTTCGTAGTTCTGAGAACTACTGGCACCTTGGAACTGATCTGCCAAGGTTTCTGCCAGGTTAAAGGTGAAGTAACTGATCTATTGTCGACTAGTAGTTGTTTGATGGCCGTAAATTGCCCTGACCCGGTTACGGCTTTAATTTTTCCATACTTCAGAAGCAGGTGAGGTAGAAGTAAGAGTGTTAACGTATTGATTCCACGACTTCCTTTTGTAATACAAGATTATGCGTCGTGATTTAGCTCGCTGTCGTTTAAACTTGATAAGATTGGTTTCGGTAGGGTTTTACGAAATTGATTAAAGGCTTGCTTTTCTCTCTAATAGCAGATTGAACTTCAAGGTTCCACCAGGGAACTCCGTACTTGCGGGAGTTACCGCTGCTCTGTGGAACAGACGTAGCGGCAGCGTTTAAGATGGAAGATACCAATAGAGATATATTATCCTTAATTGACTGCGTTTCTAATGGTACCGAGAGAGACTGCTTATACAGATCCCAGTCCGCCTTGCTTGTACTCCATCTCTTAGGGAAGGGGTGATTTTCCGACTTATAGCCATCAATAGTTACGATGATGGGGAAATGGTCCGAGCCATAAAGCTGTTCCGCTGTTTCCCAAGAGAGGTGTGGAGATATACCAGGTGAGGCGAAGGTTAAATCGACAGCTGAAAAATCCCTGCCTCTGGCTGAAAGGTGAGTGATAGATCCTGTATTTAAGAGAACTAATTTTTCAAAGTCACCAAAGATGCAATATGGAGCACTTAGTTGACTTAAGAGTTGGCTCAGATCTTCTAGTTCCCAGTTGAAGTCGGGTAAGTACACGTTGCATATTGTAAGAGCTACAGGGTATGATAGACGTACTGCTATGGCTTGAATAGATGTTATTAGTGGTACTGGAGTTACCCTGATGCCGTCTTTGACTAGAATTGCTACACCTCCGCAAGCACGGAGGTTATGGGGGAAGTCTTTGCGATATACAAAGTAACCCTTTAGCTGGTAGGGTTGGCCCTCTTTCAGATGGGTTTCCTGCAAGCAGATGCTAAACGGAGAGTAATCCCTTAAAAGTAGCTTTAGTTGACAGTAGTGATTTATGATACCATTACAATTCCATTGTATGATGGCGTTCTCCATAATTATTACATATATGTGTAAATATAAAATAATTATTGTTGATAAAATAAGGAATACCTTTAGTATAAATAAAGAGAGTAAAAGTATGCAATAGTGTAAAATAGAGAAAAAAACAAGGAACATTTACTTAAAACAAACACACGTTTATATCACAGTTAGAGGTAATCTAAGTTTAATATCACAGTTAAGTTTTGCGTGGTTTGCCTTTAGGTCACCCCTTCTTCTTTTTTTGTTTCACTAAGTTGAGTCTGCTTTCATTTAGTTCTTCCTCGTCTAAATTTTGAGGATGATTCAGATAGTACAGAGTAGCGTTTTCTTTTGTCATTTGACTCAATTTCCATCAGCTCAGAGTTCGACTCAGCTATAGATTGTTTTTGATTCCATGGAGCTGGTTTTAGAATATCTTCCTTTTTGCTTCAAGGAAGTGTTCTTTAGCTCTGCAATTAGGTGAGTACTAATTCTGTCACTAAATCTTTTACATTTAGGTTTTTGTTTGTGTTAACGGATTTTGTTATTGCTGCATATGTAGGGCCTGTAGGTGTCTGTGCTATGATTTCTTTGCGTGCTTCAAAGTATGTGGTACGATTTTTAACTTTTAACTCCTGTATAGCTACTTCTTCTCTATATTTAGGACATTCCTTCGATCTAGACGTGTGTTCTCCGTTGCAGTTTGCGCATGTAAGTGGTTTTTCACATTGTTGGCCGGGGTGTGGTTGCTTACCGCATATGCAAATTTGACCATTTTTACATGACGCCGCCGTGTGCCCAAAGAGTTGGAATCTATAGCATCTTAATGGAGGTGGTATGTAAAGCCTAACGGGAAGTCGATAAATGGCTACTTTTACGTTAGCTGGTAATACTTGGCTGCAAAATGTCAGGATTAAGCTTGCCGTATTAGTAGTCTGTCCTTCCCTTCTAGTTGTAATTCTCCTAACATCTATGACCCTTTGACTTTTTAAGTTTTCTAGAATTTCATCCGTTGTGCAATTTAATAGATCTCTACAAGTTATGACACCTTTCACAAAGTTTAAAGTAAGGTGAGGTTCAACGGTTATGGGGGTATTACCAAACCTATCCAGCCTTAAACAGCATTGCGCTTGTTTATTGGAACGCGTATCTATCAATAAACCAGTACTAATTTTTTTGCATGAATTAACATCGCCTAATAAATTATATAACGTCCTTGCAATTTTAAATGGATTGTCCTTTTCAAAATTATCTGAATTTTGCTTCCTAATGATCAGAAACCGATGGGTGTTACCCGACGTCATCTGTTCCATTATATTTTTGTTTAAGGAATTTTTCCGTTGTTCCTCACCAACGCCCATTTTGGAGGATGAGTCCTCATCGAGAGAGTTTAATACCGACATATAGTTCCCACGAGAAAGCACTGAAAAGATGTCGACTGAAGCAGAGCAGGCATACTACAGAAGGGCATTTGTACTGTGGGGGGCGCCTCTTGCCCCACAGGCGTTTCAACACTAAGGACCAGGCTTCCCCCTGGCCACGCTCAGGCATCCCCTCGCGCAATCCCTTTAGCACATAAAACTGCCAAACGACTTTGGGATTAGGGGATTTTTTATAGAGGTTACCTTCCTCGAAGCCCAGGCAATTAAGTCAAGGCCACCGACCGCTACCTGTAGGACGTTCCCTAGCCACGCCCTGCTAGAGTCTCTGAGGTACAGTTCGCAGTTGCGGTATTAGGAGACGGCTAGCCCTCAGCCGCCCCCAGCTAGGACATCCCGGGCTAGCCACACCCGTATACGCTTATGACGGCGCATGTCCTGGGAAGAGTAGAGAGAAAAGGAAGAGGTCTCTCAGCTTTCACTGGGAGCCTGAAGAGAACAAGAGTTGGAGCGAGGGTGCTCCGACAGAAAAGAGTTAAAGTGAGGGAAGTCACCCAAGACGAGTATAAGCAAGGTGTACTTCCACCAAGGGGGACGCAGGGTTGCCATCCCTGACCTCGTTAGGTACGTTATTATTATTATTATTATTATTATTATTATTATTATTATTATTACTATTATCGGCATATTCTTCATTTGAAAACATAACTCAGGAAGGAAAACACGAACACGAACAAGAACAATAATAATAACAAGAACAAGAACGACTCAAAAACTAAATTACAATATCACTACAACAGAAAGAACTCGTATTGAAATCAGCAAAACTGTAATAGCAAACAAATTTTGACAACTAACTTACTAATGTCAAGTCGTTGCTACGGAGATGAAAAGATATCAGTAAAGAAGACGTATTTCTTGCCGTAAATGTACAGATTGATTGAAAAGTGAGGGACAAATCGTCAATTCTCATCTACTCTACCATATTTTTGAAGGTAATTTTATGCTCTAAAAGTTTTTCCTGAGGTGTATTCCGGTACCAATTGAGTAATTAGTACGTCAACCATAAGTTTTTTTCATATCGTTGTGAAGCTTATGAAAAAAGGAAGTTTTTCCTTTATCGGCCATGTATCAAATCCATCTCTATTGGAAAAATATTCCTCTGGGAAATTTGTCTTGGGATTTGAAAAAAAAATCATTTCTGAATTCATTATGTCATTAAAAATGTTGAATGATGAGTTTGTCTCGAATGAATTCAATATTCTTTAAGGCAATTTCATCTTCTACAAATTTCTCCTAATGTGTTTTCTTGTAACTCTTCTAGTTTGGAAGATACAGCGTGATTTAAAAAATAAGTCTACGAAATAGAAAAAATTAAAAAAGAGTTAACATCTTGGAAACCATCAACAATAGACACACCCTGTATTAACAATTTTTTGTTCCTTTTGGCTGGAGGAATCAGCTGTTTTCGTTTTGGCCATCGAATTTGGGTCACCCTGTATATATACATATATATATATATATATATATATATATATATATATATATATATATATATAATGTATAATGCATTGTTACGCTAGAATTATATGTAAACCCTACATTATGAGGAGAATGGCGTTCATTACTGCGCTGGCGTAGTAAGGCTAAAACAGAAATTTTGGTCTTTATCGTGTTCATGATACCGGAGACAATTGAAATTGTTATGATATACTAAGTTATGTTGCTAGTTAATATTGCCGTTGTCATTGTTTTCATAACTTCCCTGAAAATTTATTTTTACGGAAATATAACCTCAACCAAAATTCTAATTATTTCTAATACCAATGCAGTCACTACTGTTCTAGTAAATTGTAACTAATGTAGAAGTTATTTCAAACAAAGTAGTGCCTTTTGAAATTCTAAAAAATGTTAATAAATGCCCTTTTAGGTGAAATTTAAAATCAACAGCGTAGTAGTGCACATTATAATATATATATATATATATATATATATATATATATATATATATATATATATATATATATATTTAAATGTATTTATTTTCTTGAACTTTGTTTAACGAATCTGTAAAACTGTTTTTGGGAATGAATGATTCAGTTAATTAAATGCATACGTCACACAATTCAGATGACAATAAATGTTTGGTAATGCTGTAAATCCAAACAGCGAAAAATTTATTGTCATCTGAATAATATGTCACACAATTCAGATGACAATAAACTTTTGATAATGCTGTAAAGCCAAACAGCGAAACGTATAACAAGAATTTTGCATTTAATTAACTGAACCATTCATTCCCAAAAATAATTTTACATATAAAAACCCAAACCGATTCAAGCTCGAATTAAAATAAACCTTAAAACTCTAAAATTGTGCTTTCCACGTCTTGTGAAAAAATAACACCTGAATCAATTTTTCCCTATGTAACCCAACAACAAACATATCTGAGCACCTTATAATTTTAATCTAATTGGTCTTTAACTAACTGTGTAACAAGTCGCGTACATTCTTTGTTTCCGTTATTTATTGCGACACTAGGTACAATGTTGTTACCAAGCTTTCACCTAAAATTCGTATCTTTTTCCGTGCACTATAATTCAATTATTACATACCCAGCAACAGAAATGCAATTCTTAAATAATTTAAACATTCGATACAAATATTAAAAACTGTAAAAACTGGCTTTACCTTCAACCA
Source organism: Vesta saturnalis (assembly GCA_036346205.1). Classification (NCBI taxonomy): domain Eukaryota; kingdom Metazoa; phylum Arthropoda; class Insecta; order Coleoptera; family Lampyridae; genus Vesta; species Vesta saturnalis. Next base: position 4,360,289 of record JARFJB010001921.1, read on the forward strand.
CCCAAAATTAAGTAATAGCTTTTCTTTAACACAGTGTATTTTTCTAAAGAATATAAACACTAACTCAGTACATATCTCCAAGAATATATAACAATGTGTCAAGCTTCTATGTAAACAAACGGAAATTTTAAGTTTCATTGCATGGTGTAAATAAAATTATGAGTATGAAAAAGTAAACTTTCACCATTATCACACATAATTAAAATACTTACCTTTTTGGGAGTTAATAGTTATTTTTAAATTTATGTTTTACACAAATCTATTCGTTTCGATAACAATTACGCTTATCGCCCTCAGTAGTGGCAATTCTTTTAGAATTTTTTAAGATGTTAGAATTTTCTGAAACATAAAAAATATGCATTTTCATATTTTTCATTTACATAATACCTCCATAGTTTCTTTAAAAAGCCATTGAATATATTAATCACATTTTTATTTTTTTGTAGATATAACAATTATGTTTCAGAACTGTCTCAACACTATTACTATTTTTAAAGCTTGAAACTTTAATTTTAGAAAAAAAAATCGGAAATCGACACGCATAGGAAGATCCTTCATAAAATATCAAATCATCATCCGCGTCAAAAAATTAGTGGAGCCAAAGCTCTAGCGGATCTTGTTTCAGAATATTTTGAGTATGAATTTGATCATTTAAACATGTCACTACAAGCTAATGGTTATTCCATTAAAGAAATTATAATAACACAACTAAACCTGTTAGACGTACCCGCAAAGAACAATTACCACTTAATGTAGATAGAGATTTTGTCCTTTCATAACTAATGTTACAGATAAACTTGAAAAATAAATAACAACGGAAATAAAACTATGTTCATCTTCCAAAAAAACATATACGTATAGAAGGTTATGCAATCATTTTTACCTTCCAACCTACATATACATATGTAGGTATAGAAGGTTATGCAATCGACTTTTTTTTACTATCGCTAAATCCACTTATTAGCTCATTTTACAACTGTTGACCATGTTTCGTCAAGATTGACCATGTTTCGCCAATGTTATACCAGTGTAATTTCTAATTATTGTATAGTGTAGTTATTCTAAAAACACGGAGGATTAGTGTATCTGTTGATTGATTGATATTTTTATCAAATGTTTCCCAATTTCAACATTATTGCAGTAAAAGTAAAGATTAATTTGTTAATTGGTTCATTCCCTTAATGTTAGTTACCCAGCTTCACGGATGTCTGTATTATTTATTACATACCTCGCAATACCTTAAAAAGATTTGGCAAGAACGTATAATAGTCACATAGTTACCCTCAATGTTTTATTTGGTTTAAGTTCAATGTCAAAAAATTAATATATATGTATGGAAAAGATTAAATTTTGTTCATTATCGTAAAGTGCAAAAATTTTTTAATGCATTTCAATAGTTTGAAATACAAAAAAACATTACTTTAGAACAATAATAAAAAGTAAACTTTCATCTCATTATCCATAAATAAAGCGGGATTTATTTGCTTAATTTCAAGGTAACTAACAAATTCAGTGCGACAATAGTTCTAATTTTTTAGTTCGGATTTAAGCACTAACTATTAATGTGGGGATTGAAATGAACCATAAAATCCTGTAATACATTTGTACAGTAATTTATTTTTTATAGGACCGTTCATTACAAAATTAGATACCCAAAACGTTCAAAAGTAATAAAAGAACTTAATAAGTGCTAGTTCCGTGTTACTCATAGGTCATTCCCCTTATCCTCAGTAGGTGTAGAAGAAGAAAAGTACACAACTGCGGTGGTAATGCCTATTACGCTCTCGTAATCGTAATAATGCACTCGTGCGTAATACGCTGCTTACCATTCATATTATGTATTCGAGTATTACTAAATATAACTTTATTTCCGTTACATTTCATTACTCGTAACACATGTATTAATAAACTTTATTACTATAAAATAACTGGAAATAGTACAAAACTCCAACGGTATACCTACTCAGTGAGGTCAGCGCAGGTATATTAAAACATTGAAGTATTATGATTACTTGTAATAATAACTATCAACTTTGATCATTTGTTGTATTATAAACTGTCCCTATCCAATTTACTTTATTCACTTAATGTATGTTTTATTGTACTAAATAGATTGTGGTTAACCTCAACTATCATAGGTCTCTTAAAAATAGGTGCATGGCTAGCTTACAAATTGTTTAGTTTACGTTGATAAAAATATACTTTTGGATCTTTTCCTGTGTGTAATTACATTAAAGGACGCAATTACATTCCTAAACAGACAGTTAGATTTTGGCAAGACAATTTTGTAGAGGCTTCATGAATGAGTTAAACAGTAACGTTATGTTGTTTTTCGCTAAACAATCATTCACAGTTAGCGGCGCCTTTTTCGTCGATCTGTACCTGTAAATACTCCTAAACAGCTTAAGATAAGAATGCGGTATTTTGCATTAAGTTTGCTTCACATTAATAGAAAGAGCAACATCTTCGAGTATTTTGTCAGAAAATCAAATTGTACCTCCGATTTTGGCAGAAAATTAGGGCGTTTCCCACTTTATTTTCCTATTACGTCACTTCTCTAAGGTAAAGGATAATTTCATCCATATTGCGGACCTTCACTGCGTACTAAAGCATTGTGTAAAAAGAAGAATAAAAAAATTGAAACGTGAAGCTGTAAGGTGCTTACACTTTTGTGCACACACCTCTACCCTGCCATGTCGGTTACAAAACATAAAATATTATTTTGTTGTTACTCACCGAGACTATGTAGAAAAGGATGTCAAAAAATGAACAAAACAATTTAACACTAAACCGTGAGTTGTGTGCATAATATCTATATAGTTGTGTATCTATGTGAGCGCAATATAACTACCCACCAATTTCTGGGTTTTGTTGTATCATACATTATGTACTTTACTTGTGCAGAGTACAATAGTTTTTTCCTATTCTGTTATTTATGAGTGTTGGTCAGCATTTGGGCTGAATTTAATCAGTGAGGTTCGGAAAAATTGGTTGCCTCGATGGACAATATCTAAATTCTGCTACCATTGAGTGTTGGTAAAGATTTGGGCTCAATTTTGTATGAATATATGTTTATACATCACTTTCGTTTGGAATGAGACGAATTGGATTCTCACGCTGACCAAGAACTAAATTATGTGGTAATCATGTAACAACCCATTTTGAGTTGTATTAAAATATACCGTAATTTAGGTCTTTCGTTCATTCAGTTGTAAATATAAGAAAAATTTTAATTATTTTTGCATTATAGCTATGAGGTAGGCAACTTAATTTGCATTTTGGTGTAACTTAAGTGCATATCTTCTTAAGGGTATATACTTCTTAAAGGTTTATACTCCCACTTTAAATTATTTTTCTGCTCAATATGTTCGCGCAATGCGTCATCTTTGACTTAATTTTTTGCGCAAATCTTTTCGCGCACGACTACATCGTCTGATATTCTAGGCGTCCATTTTAGTACTTAATGAACCTTATGTTGAGTAGGAAGCCATATTTTTGGGGTTTCCACCTAAATTTTGTGAAAGTGCCATTGATTTGATGGTAAGATAATTTAACTCGTAATACTAAAAATTAAAACATTTTTGCTCTTTTCAGGCACTTTCTTTTCTTCTATTTTTACTTTGATTTACACTTTAATTACATTTTACGTACGCTTTCATTTTACGATTGCAAGTTTTGCATTCAAAATTTCAAGAAAAGGCAATAAACGGATTATTCAATTTCAAGAATATAAATTTATAAGAAGGAAAATTCCAGTTTGGGTGTGGTTGACAACATAAAAGCATTGTTATTGCAATATATTTCGCAACATTGACACAAGGATTACGTCACCTTGGTTTGCATTTCTGCATTATTTTTTATAATACCAGGGGTTCTCAAGAAGATGTATTATATTTTGTAACAGGTATTTAATGTTTAATGATTTTTTTAGTAATTTAAGGCTATTTTTAAGATATATTTTATTTAACCCTATCGTTTTAACTGTTAATAAACATAGTTGTATATTTTTTATTATTTTACATTATGATAAAATTTTCAGTGTAGACCTCGGTTTAGTTATTCCGAGCATAATTAAAAAATAACTTGGCGCTCGAAATCATTTTATTAGTGCTACATTACAATTTTTTTATATTGATGTGCAGTAGAAGTAATCTAGCAGAATTTGTGGTAATTAAGCAAATCAAAAGCTTGAACCACCCTACGTTAATCTTCCGACTGGGACGAAGGCATTATTTTTGGTGAATGGTTTGTATCTCTAATTAGTTTAACGATTTGTTTTTGGACAACTTTTTATTCTTATTACTTTATTATGTTATTTTTATTATACGATTACCATTATACCATTTTCACCACCACATTATAATCATTTAGGCTTAACTTTGTCCAACCTATGCTTACACTCCAATTTCGTTCTGGTCTCGGAATAATTTATTGTCTCGATGTTCAACTGCTAAATTATGTCACCCGTGAGTGTTGGTCAGTATTTGGACTTAATTTTGCCCAAAACCCATGTTTGCACTCCAATTTAGTTGGAGCCACGGCAAAATGATTTCCTCGATGACCAAGAGCTAGATTATGTGGTTAATGAGTGTTAGATTTTCTGGGTCAAAGTGTTGCATAAACGTATATTTGTACACCAATTGCGCTGAGGCCAAGGCAAAATTGATTGCACGATGACAAAGAGCTAAATTCTGTGATTCGTCCATATGTTGACATACCAATCTCGTTGCGGGATACGGCAAAATGAAGTCTGGTGGTGAGCAAGAGCTAATTTCTGTGGTCCATAAGTGTTGATCAGCATTTGTGTCGAAGCACGTTCAAAACCTACATTTATTACTTGACTTCTTTTTCTTCCTATCGATTGCTGTCGCTTTGGCCATCTGCTCGTTCGTTGTTGTAATTACTCCAAAATTTCAGATATTAAAATGTGGTTTCTGCATTAAGTTTGCTGCACATTGAGCTAGAAAGACCAATAGAAAATTTTAGATTATTATCGAGTACTTCGTTCGAAAATCTAATTATACCTCCAATTCTGTAAGAAAATCAACACATGTCCAACTTGAATAAATCGTGTTGTAAAAAACTAGTAGTAATTTTAAACATAGGGCCGTGAGATGTGTGCACTTTTATGCACAGTTACGGAAAACATCAAATGTCCAACCTATTATGTCGCTTTAAAAACACAAAATATTCCTTTGTTGTTACTCCCTCAGACCCTATAGTAAAACATTTTGTGAAAAAAAACAAGTGCAACAATTTAAACCTAAGGTCAGGTGCCGAGTGCATAGTATCGAAAGTGTCGTGCACATTATTACTGTGGGCCTAGACCACCGATTTCTGGTTTTCGCCATAATGACATTTTAAGTACCTAGTCGTTTAAAAAGCAACAGTAACTAGTAGAGGAAAGCAAAAAAAGTTACGAATATTGTCCAAAATTTATATTTATGCTCTAAATTTTTTGGGGAGGTTGTGAAATAGCGCGGTCGAGGAGTGTTGGGCAGAATTGGAGCCGAATATTTCATAAACTCCATATTTATACACACATTTTGTCAGGGTGTGAACCTATTGTTGCCCATTGTCTATATCTACGCAATAATTTCGTTGAGGTCTCAGCAGAATTAAATTCCTCAATGACCCAGAATCGAATTATGTGGCCTAGTTGAAATTTGGGCTGAACTTTGACCAAAAGCTATGATGATACATTAGTTTAGTTAGAGATGCGAAAAAATGGATTCTCTGGATAACTAAAAGCTAAGTTCCATTGCCCTTGATTGTTAGTCGGTATTTGTACCAAATGTTCTTCAAAATGTATGTTTATACACCGAGTTGGTTGAGGTTTTCGTCAAATTCCAAGAGCGAATAATTCGTTTTACTTGACTTTGGTCTTTTCTTTACTTGTTTTATTTTCAATTATTTGACTACTGCTCCTACTGACGAAATTACCCGGTAATAGTTCTTTATTGCTATAATGCCTGTTAGAAATATATCGTAGATATTTCGAATATGTAAAAATTAGTAAGACATGTGTATATACACGTGCGTTTTTATGACTCATTACTGTAGCTATAAAAAAGAAACATAACTTATTTTTGTATACTTATTCTAATGGGTAGCAGTCATATTACTGAAAAAAAAGTATCCGTTACATCTTATAGGCCCTGGAAGTTTGTACATATTGCAATGGATATGTATCGAATAAACTAAACACATCATATTATAAGTGAATTAATATGTAACTAAAAATTATTATTAATTTTATTAAATACATAAATAAAAAGTTTACCTGAAGTAGGATTTGAACCTGCGATATATACTTTGCTAGAGTACCGCTCTGACCAACTGAGCTATCGAGGTACAAGCCCCAATCGATCTAAATGTTGTCTGAATGTATGTACATGCATGTAAACCAAAAAGACAAAATTTACATCGTTTGGGGCTTGTATCTCGATAGCTACGTTGGTTAGATCAATACTCTAGCAAAGTACATGTCGTAGGTTCAAATCCTACTCGTGGTAAACTTTTTATTATTTATGTATTTAATAAAATTAATAATAATTTTTAAACACATCGTTAGGTATCTGTATGCGATACATATTATTGAAGATATGTGCATTAAAACCAAATACACATTAGTACAGAAAGAACAATTAAAAAGCTACTGGATATTTGAAAAACAGTTAAGGAATATTGATTATACACATATGTAAAGATAGAGAAAGAGTCAAAACTATTAGTTGCTTCACTGTGTAATTCTCGATAGATATCCCATGGAATATGTAACGCAGTAGTTGTGCTTTCAATCGCACATGATTTGTGTATATGCAACGGTCATGCCGAAAACTCCCTGAAAAAACTTCATACAAGGCTGATGGACACCGAAATCGAACGCATTATCCCCCAAATGTTAAGTAAATTTTGCTATTACTAATCCTCTAGCACGGTGTTGAATCGTGTCCCTTCTGGGCAACGTCCAAAAATTATAACGCTTGTCATGTTGATTGAAAAATAATTTTTCTCTTGCGAAAAGTTCTGTCACATACGTTTGTTACCATAACTGTTATTATTTTACTTATACATCTTCTCGTGATAATGATACATGTATTGAAACGCGATGAGAATAAATCTTTATATAAAAGATTGTGGAATTATATTTGTATAATTAGTGCGATTTTGTATATTTCATACTCTCTAAACGGTATTTAATTTAATAACATTTCATCTAAATGTACGTTTTATGTAAAGCTCTTTCTGGCTTACTTTAACTATAATTAACTTACGCAATAGACACAACAATGCACCCTTTTGCAATCATCACTATGTTGTCTATATTTATAGAATTAAATATAGACATTGACGTAAACGTAAAAAAAAGCAAATTATGCATATATTTATGACGTAAAAATGTATACCAGAAATGTTACTAAAGTTTTAAAAAAGGGAAATTACTAGTTATAATAGTTTTGTTGGGTATACCACATTCCTTACTTGAAATCATCCTGTAAATAAGCACGGAATTAACGAATAATGATTTAAATGTACCTTCTTAAGTTGATTATTCTAATCAGAAAGTTTTGTACTCTAATTGTTATTTATAACACCTACGCATATGATAGAATAAATCTGTTCACAGAAAATTGTATGAAGGTAGTGGCCGTGGTTCATGAGAACCCTACGGAAATAGCGTGTCTGACATTACACGCAGCTTTATCCCTATTGTTTTGGTTGACCTTGTTCTAATGACGAATCCTGCAAATATATTATAATCTCACCGCTTTTTAGAGCAGGAAATTAAAAAACACGTTTCTAAAAGTGCGCATGATATGCAACTAGAAGCTTTATGTACCTACTAACTATTCAAATATTTGTCCTGTAGAAGCGTTCATTTTTCATACAAATAAGCAAATATTATAACGTTTAATGTTTTTTCTTTGTTATGATAAGTAACGCTTAACGGATATATATATATATATATATATATATATATATATATATATATATATATATATAACCCAATTAATCAGTAAATAGTTTGAGTGAAAATCATTAAGTTACTGATTCAGTTACACTGGGTCCAGCTATGTAAAAAAAAATTAAAAACAAAATTCATTTCTTTTGTTTAGTAGGACAATTATGCAACAAATACAATTATTTTGATCAACGTAGTTTAGAGCCCATAGCGAGAATTAAATTCAGAGCTATCCAGCTTAGGTGTAAAATTCAGATGTGATGGTACATTAATAACATCCACTGAAATGTTTTCTATAATGAATATAATAAACAAGTAAGAATAAAAAATCTCATAACAGGCCACCTTAAAATAAAGCAAATGTGACAATGCTAAAGTTAAAGCAGGAATTATCGTAAACGCTTTAAGTGTGTTCAAATATGAGCAGTGAAAACATTACTTCTAAAAGAGTGTTGGATGCGTTACTTTTATGCTTCAAAAAACTAATAAATTAATATCTAATAACAGAAAGATAAATCTCAAAAATTATTTCAAATCAGCCCTTTAAACCCACACATTTCAAAACTGGACATTTCTATTACAATGTCAGATATTTATATATATATATATATATATATATATATATATATATATATATATATAATATATATATATATATATATATATATATATATATATATATATATATATATATATATATATATATATATATATATATTATATATTAATGCTAATATAGCCGAAAGTATAAGGAAGATTACTTACGTAAAAATAAGCCAATTTAACTAAACTTGCCTTAGTCTAAAAGTTGATTCGGCTGTTTTGAGCTAGTTTTATAAAGTTTCTTATATGGGGGTTTCTTGGGATGAAAATTCTAATTTATCATTGATTTCGGTGTATTTCCTAAGGGGCGCTACAAGTGATCATTAGGACACGTTTAAACCGCTACAACTTTTTCGTGCTACACTGTAGGCCCTTTTCGTATAGAATAATAGTTTTCCCTACCTTCCCTGCTTAAAAAAGGTATACCTTCTTGATATCGCTAAGAGCAGCGGTTTCCGAGAAAAGCGCATCTATAGCTCATGGTGCATGCAAATTATCCAAAAGTATCAAAATAACTTATTTGACTTTCCTTTTTTTTTCGCAATTAGTTTGTATTAATTTCAATTAATTTTGAATCTTTTTTTCTCTCGTAAAAAATTTGGATAAAACGAACGGTTTAGCCAGGAAAAAATAGCGCTTTTGCTTAGGTTAAAAAGATTTAGTCGCATTATTTGCTTTTTAGTTACCATATTGACAGTTGAATTTATTTATCAAACGTTAGTTTTTTTCTGTCGCTTTTCCGTTGACAAAGATCCATAATTATGGCTCACAGTTTCACTAATTCTGAAATGGTGGATATGCTTTTAGTCTATGGACTTTGCCATTGCAATGGTCGAAGAAGTGTACGAATTTATAGGGAAAAATATCCTTTCCGTAGCACTCCAAATAGGCACACTGTTGCTAATATCGAAAGACGTCTCCGCGAAAATGGCAAGTTTCAACCATGCCGTGCAAATTCTGGACGCAGACGAACCATGAGGACGGTGGAAATAGAAGAGATTTTGCACGCTGTTGAAATAAATCCATAGACCAGCACACGACGTGTAGGATTGCAATTGGGAATTTCGAAATCATCAGTTCATAGAGTTTTTGAAGAACAATTAGTGCACCCCGTTCATATTCGAAAAGTTCAAGACATATTGACCATGAATCCTGATCAACGTTTAGCTTTCTGTCGATTTAATATTCATAGAAGAATCGAAAATCGAAATTTTAGTAAAAAAAATTTTTTCACGGACGAAACTACTTTTACTTGATGCGGTATTTTCATTGTTCATAATGAACATGTTTATGCTGTTGAAAACCCTCATGAAACGAGAGTATCTCATTATCAGCATCAATTTCAAGGAAATATCTGGGCTGGAATTGTAAACACTTTCATTATTGGTCCCTTTGTACTGCCAAATCGGCTGAATCGAGATAGGTACTTGAACTTTTTATTGGAAGATTTGCCCTTACTCCTTCGTCGTGACCTTTGGTTTATGCATAATGGGACACCTCCCCATTTTACTTTAAATGTAAGACAAAATTTAAATCAGGTATATCCACAGCGCTGGATTGGAAGGTGACGCACTTGTGACCTGGCCGGCTCGAACACCGGACTTGACACCCTGCAATTTTTTTGTGGGGTGCCTTGAAATCAAAAGTTTATGCATCCCCCATTAATACGCAAGAAGAATTATTGACAAGAATAATTCATCAAGACAATTTATTGAAGAATAGTCCTGAAGTGTTGTGCAGAGTACAATGTAATTTTTTAAAAAGAATTAACTTGTGCATGCAGGAAAGTGGTAGAAATTGTGAACATTTGTTGAATTAGCAAATTAAATACATTCCAGAAAAGTCCACCAATTGCACTTGTTAAAACAAAATTTACATAACATAATTTTATTTTTTTAATTTTTATTTAGCATTTGGTTGATAATTATGCAATTTAATTGTTTAACTTTGTTCTTCATATTGTTAATTATAGTTTTTGTTTTTTCTGCAATAATTATTCTTCTTGCAAAACTTAATTCTTCTTTATTTTTTTCAATAAACCGGCTTATTTTTAATTGTGAATGATTATTATTATAGTTTTGGATAATTTGCATGCATCATGATCTTTAGATTCGTTTTTCTCGGAAACCGATGCTCTTAGCGATATAGGCAAACCTTTTTTAAGCAGAAAAGGTAGAGAAAACTATTATTCCATACTAAAAGGACCTAAAGTGTAGCACAAATAAGTTGTATTGGTTTAAACATGTCCTAATAGTCGCTTGTAGCGCCCTCTACGAAATACACCGAAATCGATGATACATTTGAATTTCTAATCCCAAGAAACCCCCATACAAGAAATTTTATAAAATTAGAACAAAGCAGTCACAGGATATGAAAGGAAATGTGATTTGATTTTTCAACTTTTGACACCCTGTAGCTTCGTTATTATCAACTTTTGGACCAAGGCAAGTTTAGTTAAGTCGGCCTATTTTCACATAAGTAATCTTCATTATCCATTTGGCTATGCAATTTAGGGACGCCCTATATATATATATATATATATATATATATATATATATATATATATATATATATATATATATTATTATAGTCAACAACGAGGAGCATCTTTTAAAAATATTTTTATATGTACCGGGTGTCCCCTTTTTTTTATAACACTACACTAAACTTGTGTTTTTTTAGTGGAACACCCAATATATTTTTATATATTTGAATTCTCTGTTAAATGCTGAGCTAAATGATTTAAGGTACTATAGATCTACGACTAACGGTTCCTAAGTTATTGACATTTCTGTGTAAAAAAATTAGTCAATTAAGTAGGCTCCTGTTCCGCCATCTTGAAAGATATAATAGTCAAATTTTGGGATTTGTTTTTCCAATCTATCTAGTTTTAACTTCTACATTCAGATTGCACACTCTTTTCTTTGAATATACAGGGTCGTCCATTTTGCTCAATGTTATTTTTCTCATTTTTTTAAATGGCACACCCTGTATTTTATTACAGATTTGAATAGCATATTTTACGGGCTTTCAATAGATACTCACTTTTTACTACCCATTCCCAAGTGTTTTTGAATTATTTAGTGATAAAGTTGAAAATTGTAAACATTTTTTATTTTTGTTGAATTTGTCACGATATAAAATAAATAAAGACAATATCATAATTCACACAAAAACAAAAATGAAACAGTGTTAACTGCTATATAACCGTCAATCTATAGGTTTATGACACAATTAAACATTTTGCACTATAAAAGAGCAACGCTTAATAGTTATTTACTCGCAGAACTGTATAACTATAAACTTTAAAATGAAATTAAAGGACACAATGAATAACTGTAGCTTGGTTTTCGATTGACTTTTTCAGTTGCTTAACAACTTAACAAATGAAAGCCACTTATTATAAATAATTCGTGAAGAATTGTCAGATAATTATCAGATGGTGACCTCGTTATTTACTTAGTGTGCGATGATTTTTCAAAAGAAGAGCTGATTAATATGATCTATGTTTTGGGACAAGCTGAAAGGAACTGTTTGTTGGCATCCAGGATTTATAAACAAAAGTACCCTTTAGCTAGATATGCAAGACCTGAAGCGTTTCAACTTCTTCGAGAACGATTTGAAGTGCCAGGAAATGTCATATACAAAAAAAGAGATGCAGAAAATCGTATAGTTGCAAACGAAAAAAACGAATTGGCAGTTTTATTAAATTTAGAACAAAATCGTCTAGTAAGTAAGTGTTCGTCAGATTGCGGTACAAGTAGATCTGAGCAAAAGTTCAATACAATATAACCAAACATAAATATCACCCTTACCATTTATACTTCATCAAAGCCTACGACCGCAGGATTTCGCAACTCGTGTCGCATTTTGCAATGTTATTCTGGACAATATGAAAATGTAAACTTTCACCATTATCACACATAATAAAATACTTGGGTTTTGTAATGGTGTATTTTAAATTATACAATCTTAACGTTTTCAACATCTTTAACAATTTTAATAGATGTTACTACTGACGAAGATAACTGTAAGTGTTATCGAAACGTTTAGATTGTATAATTTAAAATACACCATTAAAAAACCCAAAAAAGATAAGTATTTTATTATTCTGGACAAAATTAACCAACAAGCCAGTTTTGTTGACTTTTGCTATTTAGCGACCAAGCAAGATTTAATAGCATAGGGGTCGTTAATAAACATAATAGTCACTATTACTCCGTTGAAAATCCACACTGGGTACGACAAGTAAATTACCGGCATCAGTGGACTGTGAATGTGTGGGGTGGTATTATCAATATTGATGTAATAGGACCTTTCTTTTTCGATGGTTCCCTGACAGGCGGAAGGTATCTGCAATTCCTTCAAGAAGATTTGCCACAGTTGCTTGAAAATGTGAACCTACATACTCGACAAGTTATGTATTGCCTAGATGATAGATAGAAGATAGCGGATAGGTCGTGGTGGTCCCATTGCTTGGTCAGCGAGATCACGCGATCTCACTCACCTAGACTATTTTCTGTGGGGATATGTGAAACAGGAGGTGTATAGGGATTTGCATACTACACAAGCCAAAATGAAATTACTGAGGCTTTTCGAAGTATTCGAAGAAGCACCCTTCAAAATGTCAAAGCAACCTTTACTAGGCGGTTGACAATGTGCATTGCTGCAAATGGAAACATTTTTGAACATTTAATATAAAATTTGTAATTCATTGTGTTCTTTACCTCCATTTTACGTTTTAACTTAAAGATTATAGTTATGCAGTTCTGCGAGTAAATAATTATTAAGCGTTGCTCTTTTATAGTGCAAAATGTTGAATTTTGCCATAAACCTATAGCTTCACGGTTTTATAGCAATTAGCATTGTTTCATTTTTGTTTTTCTGTGAATTATGATATTGTCTTTATTTATTTGATATTGTGACAAATTCAACAAAAATAAAAAATGTTTACAATTTTCACCTTTATCACTAAATAATTCAAACACTTAGGTATGGGTAGTAAAAAGTGAGTATCTATTGAAAGCCCGTAAAAAATGCTATTCAATAAAAAATACAGGGTGTGCCATTTAAAAAAAATGAGAAAAATAACATTTAGCAAAATGGACCACCCTGTATATACAAAGAAAAGAGTCTGCAATCTGAATGTAGAAGTTAAAACTAGACAGCCTACTTAATTGACTAATTTTTTTTACATGGAAAAGTCGATAACTTCGGAACCGTTAGTCGTAGACCCATAGTACCTTACATCATTTTGTTCAGCATTTAACAGAAAATTCAAATATATAAAATATATAGGGTCTTCCATTAAAAAAAACACAAGTTTAGTGAAGTACTCGAAAATGGGACACCCTGTATATACAAAGATATTTTTACAAGATGCTCTTCGTTGTTGACTACAATAATCCGTTATAAGATTTTTATTAAATCAACAGTACTAAATTGCATAAGGATGAAATGCCAAAACTTGGGATGAGTAGGTGGTATTGAAACAATGTTAGTACTTCATATAACTTTTTTTTCTCCGACCTTTCTTATCACAGTTATAGGACCGTAACGTTGAAAATTGAAAAAATAAATCTGTTTATAACTCTAAAACTATATTTCAGAATTTAATGTAAAAAATGTAAAATACCTTTCGGTCAGAATTTAACCAAATTTTGATATGTTCTAGAACTTGACCAATTGATCAAATGTCTTCATTACCCGAAAGCTCAAAGCTCAACAGTTTTTGATATACAGGGTCTGCAATATCACTATTTGATACTTTCAATATATCATAAAATGGACATTTTTGCCAATAGTAACGCAAAACTTAGTGGAATGTTATTATTTTGTGCTACTGGTTACAACCTTTTCTTTACTTTCATTATTTTTGTACATACACCTGATATACAGGGTGAAACCAAATATATGTATCTGAAAAGAATTATACGGTGGTATTGTTTTGATATTTTGGTGAATGGAAGTTAACACATATATTTGTCCATTTAAACTATTATTGCAAGTTAAGTCCCCTAGACGTCCGTGATACAGAGTGTTTCATTTCTTTAATAGATTTAATTGAGTATTATTATACTTCCTAGTTAATTTTCTGTTAACTTAATTGAAATGTCTATATTAAAATAAACTATTTGCTAACTGTATATACCTACATAATAGTCACGATGTGTTTATACGGATACTGGGTGTCCAAGTACAAAGGACCAAAGCGATATCTTAAACTTCACATAGGTACGGAAAAAACGGTTGACATAAAAAATCCCTTGCAATTGAATGTCGTTGCGAAATACAAAGCTTTTGGAGATTGACAGATAGAAAGGTTAGACGTGCTTCATTTATTATGCTCACTATTTTCTAATAATGTTTTCAGTAGATTCTTTTGATAAAGAAGGCGCTTGTCGAAGTTCATCTTTATTTTGCAAAACTAAGAAAAGAAAATTCTTTAAGATACTAGTGTGTTCACTGTTCACACCATCGACAGACCGGTTTCGCAGGTCTATCTCCATCATCACTACCGCTTTGTACAGCTCGGGGCAACAAGCAGAGATGGCTTGATAAGATGTTTACCCTTGTAAGTACATTAGGACTGTCGCAACACTTTAAAACAAGAACTTTTCTCTATTTCTAGATAAGTACAGTCATTATACACTATAACTTGAGACCGATTCAGGTTTTGATTATATAGACGATTTGCAATTGGAGTTACATGATTTTCGATCTAGCTTTCTCTTGTTGTAGCAGTAAATCCAATATTTTGTGGCACAAATCTTGCAGAAAGAGATTCTCTAACTAGAGTTATAGCTAAACTTATATATCTCAAAGAATTTCCTATTTTAACGGGGTCACAAAAGTTGAAAAGATTATTAAATTGATCTTTGGTTATAGGAGAAACTGCTTTAAACTGAGAATTGTGAATTATTTTGTTTCGTTTGGTGCTTTTTTTAATTTTTTACGTAATCTTGTAAAAATTAAATCCTTTTACCTGCTAATAATGGCCATTTACAATCGAACCCGGGAGAAACTCAAACAAATACCTTTCACCAAGGAAAAAGAGTTGTATTTTCTGGTTCTTCAACAAAAAAAACCTTTCTTATTTTAGATAATTCCCATCTTACAAATGAGCATAAGGGTTGATTTTAGACATTTAATGAAACAATTTGGGTTATTTCTTTGTTTCCTTACAATAGAAATTTGCAGAATTCAATTAGAGTTTCTTTTTATATCTCAGATTTCTTCAGGGCAATAAATTTTGCTTTTTGATTTACCTACCATTATTTCCCTAACCCTGGAACTCATTTCCACAAGCAAAAATAATTCATTACTTTTCATTAAATCTTAACGAAATTCAAAAAATAAATTTCTCATCCAATATATTAAAGTATTAATTTTTGACTTTCAAAAACCACCTCTATATTTTGTTATTTTATAATTTAGAGAAAAAATAAAATTGTAGTATGAAAACAAAGAAAATGCAAAATCAGAAAAATCTGTTGTAGAATGCAAAGAAAAGGCAATCCATTCGGTTTTGGTTTAAACAATAATAAATACTAAATAAACTTTAAGAAAAATGGAAATTGAACACTCTAACCTTTCACTTAATTCAAAAGTTTTATTTGCAACACATCCAAAAAATTTTTTTGTTAACTTTTTTTGTATTATAAGTTTAAGAATTTTGGTTTTGACGGAATCAATCAGAAAAAATCGTGACATTAGAGGAAACGTTACAAATAGTTTTTTTAAATAGAATTTAATTAATTATGAAAATTAACTAGGAAGAATAATCTCAATTAAACTTTAAAGAAATGAAATTTTTATAACGGACGTCAGGGACTTAACTTGAATAATTTAAATGGAATATTATTTTAATTCCATTCCCAAAATATCAAAAAATACCAGATAATTCTTTCAATAATTATTTGGTTACCCTGTATATAGGTTAACAAAATTGAAATTAAAGAAAATTGTAACCTCAAAATAAAACATTTCCTAAGGGTTAATATTGGAAAAGTCCATTTTAGTTTTGTATCAAATGTGATATTGCAGACCCTGTATTCAAAAACTGTTGAGCTTTGAGCCCAATGGACATTTGATCAATTGGTCTTTAGAACATATCAAAATTTGATTAAATCCTGACCGAAAGGTATTTTACATTAAAAACGTGCCCCCTGCTTTGGTGGATTGTTAATCATATCAATGCATCTATTTTCGCAGTACCATTGGGTATACCGATGTTGTAAAAAGTCAGGATTATACTTAGTTCACTGGTTGAAGGTTCAAAACTTTTACAGGGATAAAGCAACAAACTTTAAAACATTATCACTTTATTCCCCAACTATTTTCCTAAAAAAAGTGCTCTTTCTTAAATTCGATCAAATCAGTGGTTTCGCACAAATATGAAGTTTTGTAAGACTTCCACTATTATATATTATTTATTAAATGTATTTTTATCAAGTAGGCTGCTGTTAATTATTTGTCATAGGCATCAAACGTTCTGTAGGAAATTACATCGTAGTATTAATTTGGTAAAAAATGTATCAAAAATATATATTATCAAGATCCACAAGTAAAGAAAAAACACATATACCATAGGGGTTATTATTAAAAAACAACGTTACGGAATGAAGAACTAAAAACGAGAGT
>JARFJB010001921.1:4382500-4385000 GCA_036346205.1 Vesta saturnalis
GGTGTGGTGTGTGGGTGTGGTGTGTGGGTGTGGTGTGTGGTGTGTGAGTGGGAGTGTGGTGTGTGGGGTGTGTGAGGTGTGGTGTTGGGTGGGGGTGTGTGGGGGGTGGTGTGTGGGGTGTGTGAGTGTGTGGGTGTGGGTGGTGAGTGTGTGGTGTGTGAGTGTGTGAGTGTGTGGTGTGTGGGTGTGTGGGGTGTGTGGGAGTGTGTGGTGTGGAGTGTGTGGTGTGTGGGTGTGTGGTGTGTGAGTGTGTGGGTGTGTGAGGTGGGGTGTGGTGTGGGTGTGTGGGGGTGGGTGTGGTGTGGTGTGTGGGTGTGTGGTGTGTGGTGTGTGGGTGTGTGGTGTGTGGGGGTGTGTGGTGTGTGGTGTGTGGGTGTGTGGTGTGGTGTGTGGTGGGTGAGGTGTGAGTGTGTGGGTGTGTGGTGTGTGTGTGGGTGTGGGGTGTGGGTGTGGGGTGGGTGTGTGTGTGTGGGGTGTGGGTGGGGTGTGGGTGTGTGGGGTGTGTGTGTGGGAGTGTGGGAGTGTGTGGTGGGGTGTGGGTGGGTGTGGGTGTGGGGGGAGTGTGGAGGTGTGAGGTGTGGTGTGGAGGGTGTGAGTGTGGGTGTGGTGTGGAGTGTGAGTGGGGTGTGGGGTGGGTGGAGTGTGGGTGTGGGGTGTGAGGTGTGAGGTGTGGGTGGTGTGGAGTGTGGGTGTGGGTGTGGTGTGGGGTGTGAGTGAGTGTGGTGTGGAGGTGTGAGGTGTGGGTGTGTGGGTGTGAGTGTGGAGTGTGGAGTGTGGGGTGTGGGGTGTGAGGTGGAGTGTGTGAGTGTGGGTGTGTGGTGTGGGTGGAGGGGTGTGGTGTGGGGGGGTGTGGAGTGTGTGTGGGTGTGGGTGTGGTGTGTGAGTGTGTGGGGTGTGGAGTGTGTGGTGTGTGAGTGTGGAGTGTGTGAGTGTGTGTGAGTGTGTGAGGTGTGGAGTGTGTGAGGTGTGGGGTGTGTGAGTGTGTGGGTGTGGGGGTGTGGGTGTGGGGGGGAGTGTGGGGTGTGTGTGGTGTGGGTGTGTGGGTGGGGGTGTGGGTGGGGGTGTGTGGTGTGGGTGTGTGAGTGTGTGGTGTGGGGTGTGGTGTGTGGGGGGGGTGTGGTGTGGGTGGGGGGTGTGGGTGTGTGGGTGGGTGTGTGGGGGTGTGGGTGTGTGTGTGTGGTGTGTGGTGTGTGAGGTGTGTGGTGTGTGGTGTGGGGTGGAGTGTGGAGTGTGGGTGTGGTGTGTGGGGTGTGTGTGGTGTGGTGGGGTGTGTGGTGTGGAGGTGGAGGTGTGTGGGGGAGTGTGGAGGGGTGTGGGAGGTGTGGTGTGTGGTGTGTGAGTGGGTGTGGGTGTGTGGGTGTGTGGTGTGGAGTGGTGGGTGTGTGAGTGGGTGTGTGGTGTGGGGTGGGGGTGTGTGAGTGTGTGGGTGTGGAGGTGTGAGTGTGTGGAGTGTGAGTGGGTGTGGGTGTGGTGTGGGGTGGGTGTGGGGTGTGGGTGTGGGGTGTGGGGTGTGGGGTGTGAGTGTGTGAGTGGGGTGTGAGTGTGAGTGTGGGTGTGTGAGTGTGGGTGTGGGTGTGGAGTGTGGAGTGTGGGTGTGGAGGGTGGGTGTGGAGTGGTGTGGTGTGGGTGTGGAGTGTGGGTGTGGGGTGTGGGAGGTGGGGTGTGAGGTGGAGTGTGGGGGTGTGGAGTGTGTGAGTGGGGTGTGGGTGTGTGGGTGTGGTGTGTGAGTGGTGAGTGTGTGAGTGTGTGGTGTGTGAGTGTGTGGGTGTGGTGTGGTGTGTGGTGTGTGGGGTGGTGTGGTGTGAGTGTGGGGGTGTGTGAGTGTGTGAGTGTGTGGTGTGTGAGTGTGGAGTGTGTGGTGTGGGTGTGTGGTGTGGTGGTGGTGTGGGTGTGGGTGTGAGGTGGGTGTGTGGTGTGTGGTGTGGGGGGAGGTGGTGTGTGGTGTGGGGTGTGGGAGTGTGGAGTGTGGAGTGTGGTGTGGGTGTGTGGTGTGGGTGGTGTGTGGTGTGGGTGTGAGTGTGGGGTGTGTGAGTGTGTGGGTGTGTGTGGTGTGAGTGTGTGGTGTGGTGTGTGGTGTGTGTGTGTGTGTGTGAGTGTGTGGTGTGGTGTGTGGGTGTGTGAGTGTGTGTGTGCGAGGTGTGCAGTGGTGTGCAGGTGTGAGGTGTGAGGTGAGTGTGAGTGTGTGAGTGTGTGTGTGAGTGTGAGTGTGTGTGGTGTGTGGGTGTGTGGGTGTGTGTGTGTGTGTGTGTGTGGGTGTGTGGTGTGTGTGTGTGGGTGTGTGAGTGTGTGGTGTGTGAGTGTGTGGTGTGTGTGTGTGTGGTGTGTGTGTGTGTGTGTGTGTGGTGTGTGGGGTGTGGGTGTGTGGGTGTGTGTGGGTGTGTGGTGGTGGGTGGGTGTGTGGGTGTGTGGTGTGTGGTGTGTGGTGTGAGTGTGTGGAGTGTGTGGTGTGTGAGGTGTGGGTGTGTGGTGTGGGTGTGTGGTGTGTGGTGTGGTGTGTGGT
>JARFJB010001921.1:4387500-4437500 GCA_036346205.1 Vesta saturnalis
GTGTGCCGTGGCGTGTGGGCGTGTCGTGTCGGTGCGTGTTCGTGAGCGTGTGCGTGTACGTGTGCGTGTGCGTGTCCGTGTGCGTGTGCGTGCGTGCGGCGTGCGGCGTGCGTGCCTGTGTGTTTAGGCGTGTAGACCTATTTTTTTAAAGAAAATTTAATTTTACATAATTTTTCTCATTAAAGATTTTTAATGTAACGCAAGGCAAGTCAAAAAATTTATTAAATATGAATAAAAAGTGTTTTACTGCATTATTGATATTTTATAGAGGCGGGCGGCTTCGGTATTTTTTTTTTTTAAGTTAACATGTATATATTAATGTCTATCTGACATGAAGTTTTAGACGTCATTCTGACAGATGATTTTTTTGTTGCCTGTTTACGTTATGAACGAATAAAAAAGAGGTGCATAGTTATCTAAACAACATTATGATTAAAATTATTTCATTTCTTTTAATTTTTTATGTTAAGGTGCCTATTAACCTCTGTCAGACATGAAGTTTTAAAGGTCTGTTTGACGCAGATTACCTATTGTTTCTGTTTTTACAATACTGCCTATTTTCATAATGAACTTACTATAAAAGAGGTTGCATAATTATCCTAAAAAAATCTTATTGAAACTATTTCATTTCTTTTAATTTCCATCTTGTAGGTTTAAAGGTAGTGTGGTGTTCTAAACCAGAGATTTATTTTATGTTTAAAAGAAGAATTTTGTTTTACAACAAATGCAAACTGCAATGACATGAAACTAATTGAATTCAAGTCTAGCCCGTCTGGCATACTAGAACTGTTTAATTGATAATATTACTATAAGTCAAATTAAGTTTTGAAAATGTTAATATAGATATGTAATGTTCAATATAAATTGCGATTCAACTTCTTCATATAATTACATATTTACCTTTGAACTTATTCGTTCATAACAAAAACTTATAATTCCACATATAAAGTTTTCAAAGTTATACACATGATTTTTAATTTAATTCAGTTTTAAACTGTAAACACTTACAAATAGGTTATGTCAGAGAGCTCCTGTAATATAGAACCAAATTTGACAAAGACAATTACAAAAACATTCTTACCTATTTAAGCTATTGTATTAAAATCAGTTAATGTTTGGCGAATTAATATACACAAAGTGTATCATAAAAGTAAAATTTTTGTTCAAATAAACTGTTGGTGCGACTTTGTATTCAAAATTTAATTTCATCTCCTTTCTTAATGCTGTAAATTATTGAATTAAACACAAAGAAGGTGTCAATAATTTACTTACGGAAATGAAGCACATGGAAATCAGAACTTCTAAACTTTAGAAAACACGTTGATCATTTCTGACGTTAAATTTTAAATAGCTAGATAGGTAGTCCTGAAAAGTGAGTATTCGTTGATAACACGCTTACCTGCTTAAGAAAGAAAGAAAAATAAATAGCGCTCTTTTTGCATAATAATAATAAAGATCGAGTAATTTCACAACTGCATTGTAGTATATCGTCATTTAATAAGTTATTAAATAGTTTCGTTTTAAAGTAGGCTGTGACTGTATTAATTCAAAGAACACGTCTAGGTCAATGTGTAGTAACACGAAAAAATATTGTTTGGAAGGGCTGCTCCAATCAACCCCTAGAGTGGGGAAATAAATATTTCTATTGGTTAAGACCTAGCAAGATCCTGCAAACAAATCCTTGCGATCCTGCAGAAGTCACGGTAGCGTGTCTGTTTCAAACTTTATTCACGAATATGTGCACCTGTTTCAATTTGAATGAAATTTATTTTAGTGTATCAGAAATAACCCTTTAACGTGCGTTTTTATTCTTTTAGATACGGAATTTTCTTTAATAAAATTGGTGATTAAAATATGTGGGTTTTTAATGAAAGTAATTTTTTGTGCATTTTAAATTTACGGTATAATGATGTAATGAAATACATGGTATAAAATGTCACAAGCGCGAAAAGGTGGAGGTAAAGGCCCTGCTAAAGATAAAAATGAAGATGGCAAAGATAAAGATACAAAAGAAAAAGTACCGTCGAAAGATAAGGAAGAAACGGGGTCTAATGCTGATTCAGAAGAAACAATTATACCAAAACCACAAAGTGCTGGAGTTGCTACCAGAGATGCGGCACAGAAAGTCTTATCGCTCTGTCAAAAAGGGGAATGGGCACCGGTGGATCAAGTACTTAAGTCTATGGAAAAGACTATTGCGAATGCTGGGGACGATGCTAATACTGTACCATTAGCAGGAGTAATAGACTTGGTAAGTTTTAAGTTTAAATTTATTAGTGCCGCGTTGTACGCGGTCAGTAATAAAACAATTATCTTACAACAAAATAACACATGCTGACATTGCTTAAAAGTATGTAGCAAATACTTAGATTATAACATTGTACTTTCTGATCAAAGCTGTAATAACAAAAAAATTCAAGAACACAAGTTTTGTCACTAGATAGATTTCTTTACTGTAGATATAGTGTCTATTATACACTTAATTTCACAAATCCCATTGAGAATTAGATCGATTAGTTTAAGGTAGTATTATATAAAGCAAGTTTGATTTGATAATAGATACAGCAAATTTAACCTTTCAGTAGATATAAACATGCTCGAAGACCGATTATATAATCAATATGTGTGTATACCTTATATGTTTAAATATAATATGCAAAGTTATAAAAATTTTGCCGTTTTTCTTTTTACATCGATACTAGTCTACCTAAACAGAAATGAAGGTGCGTTTATTATTTAAACAAAAATGTAAATTGAGCATTTGTGAAGAAAAAAAATCTGATTTGACACATAACTTCCTTATGCATGAGTAATCTTCCTATAGGAAAATGTATAGAAAATGAAAATAGAAATCCTCTTTAAATTGTTCAAGAGAATGACGTTTAAATTAAACACATTAATGCAAATAACGATGGCTACCCTAATTTAACGTTTTGATAGTCCAATATCTCGACAAGTTGAAATGACAAGTATGAAATCTGGCAGTTATAAACTGTCGAAAATGATGCTTATATCTACCATAAAAAGATTCACTCATTTCCGGTCATGTGACTCAAGCATAATTTTTTTTTAATAGGACAACCAGTATAACATTACATTTTTTGGTACACCTTTCGAAAACAAATTCAACCATACCACAGTTGTCATGATTCCTTTAATTAAATGAAAAGCAAATAATGTGGTGGTAGCAAGATGAACCATCTCCTCACTTTTTTGGCCAAGTTAGAGAATATCTTGATAATACATTTCCTGGAAAATGGATTTGTCAGAATGGCCACCCCGTTCTCTTGATGTTACACCTGGGGTTACTTAAAAGGTTTAGTTTATGCCACAGCCCCGACTGATTTAGGTGTTTTAAAGGATAAAATCAGACAGGCATGTCGTAACGTAACACCTGAAATGACAACAGCAGCATGTACAAGAAATCTTTTAGCAAGGTTTGAACATTGTACCAATCTACATGGTCATCAATTTGAACGTTTTTTATAATTATTTTTCTATTTAGGGGCTTTGTAGTTTTTAGATACTTATGTTACGTGTTTGAATAAACATAAGGTACATAAGGTACCGTGACAAGTGTGTTATGGTTGAATTTGTTTCTGAAAGGTCTACCAAAAAATGTAATGTTATACCGGTTGTCCCATTTAAAAAAATTATGTTGAAGTCACGTGACCGGAAATGAAATTAAAACCGGAAGTCTTTTTATGGTAGATATAAGCATCAGTTACGAAAGTTTATAACTGCCAAATTTCATACTTGTCACTTGAACAGTTTTCGAGATATTGGATTGTCAAAACGTCGTGCGACACCCTGTATACACACATCAAACCTTTTGGTTAATTAAATTAATTTTTAAGGCTTATTTAGTTCCGTATCAAAGCTTTTATAAGAATACCTTAGCGAAAATTAAATTATCTTCACAAAAATTGTGCATACTGTATCCTACCGAGCTATTTCTGTAAAGTATCTTTATTTTTGAATACATTTTAATTAAAATTTGACAGATCCGTAATATACCAAAAATGCCTGAATATAAAATTGCAATGAACCCGGTTACGTATATTTTAGGTTATATTGATAACGGATACACACAGACACACTCACACACGCACAAGCACCAGTACAACAAGCACGGGCACGGGTACATGCACAGGCGCAGATACACGCACAAGCATAAGCACAAGCACAAAATTTAAATGTCTTTAATAAAGTTTTTTTCAATATTTGGAATGGTTCTTGAGATATTAGCAGTATGTACTTTTGCGCTTTCTATAATGTACCTTTTTATCAAAATCTAATAGTACCGAGATGCCTTAAAAATGGCTGAATATAACATTTTATTAGAACCGGTTACATATGTTTTAGGTTATTAGGTACACATATTCATACACGCAGACACAAAGACGCACATGTACAAGCATACGCAGTAGTACAAGTATAACCACAAGCACAAATACCAGCACGAGCACGAGCACGAACACGAGCACTAGTACGGCCACGAGCAGTTGTACGAGCACGAACAGTTGCACGAGCACGAGCACAAACACAAGTACAAGTACAAGCGCGAGCGCGAACACGAGCATAAGCACATACACAAGCACAAGCTGGCGAAAAAGCATAACACGAGCACAAGCTAGAATTTTAAGTATCTTTAATAATATTTTCAATTTTTTTAATAAAGCTAATGGTCTAGTAGATATTAACAAAAATAATTCTGCGCCTTCTACATTTTACCTTTACTTATGAATACATTTTAATAAAAATTTGAGTCGAGATATATTAAAAATATCAAAACCTAAAATTTTATTAAAACCGCTTACGTATTTTTTAAGTTATGGTGAGTAGAGATACTCACACATACACACGCGCGCATGCACAAGCACCAGTACAAGCACAATAAAACTGTACTTTTACTTTTGTAAAGGGTTTTTCGGTGGTGGCAAGTGAAGCTTGCCCTCAACAAACACCAATACAAAAATTAAGACTCGCTTGGAAAATTTTATTTAAAAATAATTATAAGTTACGGAATGAGTATTTTATTTCGGTATCGACTCCTGGACGATTTGCTGACAGCGGTTGATCGCTCCAGGGGTTGTAAACGGATTCGGGCGCCACCCAAAGATTAACTAATGTCCAGGCGGTCTTTGGGTCCAATTCTGAACGTATGCGGGTCTTATCCTGCGGTAGAAGATATAAAACAAAGTTAATTCGGACGGACGACGGATACGGTAGTAGACAAAGGTCACAGGTCCCCTTGACAAACAAAATCCTTCACCTGTGATTGATGAAAAATGAATGATTACTAATAAATACGAGCTCTACTAATTTATTCAGATTTCAACGGTGGCGGTTTAGATGTGAGCGGTTATCAGTAGCAAAGCAACTTTTGCTACTTGTGTTACAAACAATTTAAAAATGTACTTACAGAGCGAGTATCTATTAACTTTAATTATATACTCTTTACCTCGTACTCATTAAAAAATGCAGCCTCGACCTGTAGGAGAGAGTGGGCCACAGTGAAACCTTTTTTATTTTTTTGGGCATAACTCATTCTCTGTTCATTATAAGTGAAGTTTTTTTTATGGGTAGAAATTGTGGAACATTTGCGATGCAGTTTTGGTAAGAATAAGTATAAAATTATACCAAGTAAATTTTTTATTGCCCTTTTTAAAAAACATGACAACTGGTACACAATGAAACGTCGAATAGTTTACAGTGAAACATAGTTAAAAGTTTATACAGGGAGGAAAGCATAACAAAATATTAAAAATTAAAAAGATATATTTCTTAAAAACAATATGAAAGTAAAAAAAAAAGGTTTAAAAAAAGTAAATTAATTATCTCACGTCAAGTGAGTCAAAGGAAACTGAAAATTTCCTTTTCGTGTTTCGTCTGGCTTCGGGCTGAGAAAACACTTCTGATGTCACGTATATTCACAACAGAAACATCGGGTACAGTTGGAAATAGAAAGCTGCAATCTCCAAATTTTTTTGTCTTGCGTAAGAAAGATGTTTTATATTCATCATCTCTCAATTCATCCAGTACCTTTCCGATGTAATAAATGTTCCCATTGGATCTAACAAGAACGAAGTCTTCTTTCCTGGGCGTTTTATTTTCAAAATGGTCATCAACATCAGATAAACTCAAATGATCATCGTCAGAGCTTCCAACATATCTTAGTTCTACATCCGAATCTGACGACTCATCATGATGTTGTACTTTCTTTACTGTTTTGGCCTTTTTATGTTTCTTTTCTACCACATTTAATTCTGATATTCTGATTCGAGTCTTTTGTGAAGTATGCTTTCTGTTTTCTTTTTCCAGAAGAGCTTCTTTCTCGGATGTGACGGGTATTATTGTACTTCGTTTCTTTTCCCTTGGCTGTCTGTTACTGTTCTTTTGACTATGCGCATTAGGGAATCCTTTATATTCTTGTGGTGAAAAATAGTATCGGCAACGTTTCCAGTTGAGATGGCAACATTCTTCTCAGATGTTCCTTGCTCACCATAATAGAGTGCATTCTGTTGCGATGGGCTTGGCTCATCAACTGGATTATTGTTGTTTGATACTGACTGTGCTGGTGAGCCACAGAAACCAACTTCATTAACGTCTTCTTTTGAAGAGCTGGGAACTACGTCAGTTTGTACAAGAGGTCTATCAGTAACTGCCGAGCTAAGGAAATCACTGTCTGTGAAAATGAATTTATCCAAAGGATAGATTTCACACTTTCTAAACCCAGCCATTATATTTGCTGGTGTTAATGCGCTTGTGAGAGATTCAGATACACATTCACTGATGTCATAAATCGATAGAGGAACACCCGGATGTCTAATCATCCAAGATTGATAGGCGGAATTATAGTAACTATTGAAAGGAGCAAATACTGACACATTAAGAGGTTGAGTTTTATTACTAGTATGTGGAGAAAGTTTTAGTACGTGTATCCCAGCATTTCTTGCATTATCTACAACTTCAATGCTAATATGGCTCTCGTGGTTGTCAAATATTAATAAAGTAAGCCTCTCTTTACAACTTCCTGTATGTTTAATAGAATGATTCATGACAAGGGGAAACAATTCAGCATTCATCCAGACCGAAGAATTAGCCAAACCAAGGGTTCCTGAAAAACCACCATTCAGCATATGTTCTTTAAATTTTTTTTGGGGGGAAGACCATGACTGTTGGAATATAGGTGCCCAAAGCGGAGACAATAACACATGTTGTAACCAGCTGCCCCCTTTCTCCACTTGTACAACTGTTATCCTGTTTAACTCCCTTTCCTGCTACATTTTTCTTAGGAACATGTACGGTAGTCGTACTAGTTTCGTCTAAATTGAAAATAAGGGAACCATCTGTCAGTTCTGGTATTCGATTAAAAAGTTCCTCTAATTTGGTAAAAAACTGGTCGATATTGTGCCGGTTAAAGAAACTTAATCTTGAGAGACTACACTGTTCAGGTTGGCGAATACTAAGATTGCCTCTTCTTTTTAAAAATCCTCTAAGCCAATCTGGCCCTGCTGCCTTATTTTGTTCCCATGATTCTGGAAACCGTTTCTTGCTTATTGCTGCACATTCGTATGCCAGCTGTCTTAGTTTGGCGGTAGTCAACCCATGGGCTATTTGGCTACATGTCTGGATATAGTCAGCTAATAAAGATTCCTCATTTTCCGTAAAAACTCGGTTTATATCATAATGAGGTTCCATACGAACGTCGATATCGGGATTTAGCCGTTGCTTTTTAACATATCGAAATAATGTCACGCATTTTATATTAAAATTCTGGACAGCTTGCCTCAATGACATTCCATCATGAAAAACAGCATTAACAGCCGCAGTCATATCTTCTTTAGATGCATACCCTATTTTTCTTGGTTTTGCCTTCCCTGCCATCTGCAAAATAAAAAGCTATACAGAGCCTGTACATGTGGTATGCAGTGAAACGGTTCGAGGCCTTTTGTTGGTACACAGTGAAACGTTTTATTCTATACTTTGCCACGGTGTTTCAGAGTGTACGTCTAACGAATTTTGCAAAAAGTTAATAACACATTATTTAAAAGAAGTAACTTGTAGGTTAGGTTAACAAATGATCCAGGCAGCCAATAAAATATTAAAACAATGATTTAGTAAGAAGATGCATTTTAAATATGTATGAAACTGTGACCTCTAGAAAACAAATTATCTTAAAATTGCCACTGATTCTCACTACAACTTATACCCCCAGTTCTACATACATAAAGACAAAATTTACATCGATTAGGGCTTGAACCTTGATGGCGCAGTTGGTTAGCGGGGTACTCTAGCAAAGTACAGGTCGTAGGTTCAAATCCTACTCGAGGTAAACTTTTTATTTATGTATTTAATAAAATTAATAATAATTTTTAATTACATAACTACATTTAGTGTTCAATAAATGGCTATAATAATAATAAATAATTTATGCCTAACCCACGATTCATAAAAGTTTACATTTTTTAATATGCCTGATTTTCGTCGTTCAATATTTATATAAACAACGTTCGTTCTCAAAGCGTTTGAAGAATTATGTTGGACGTTAGAGTCAACGCCCTTACTCTGATTTTTGAATTTTCTTGAACCCTTGGAAAAAGAATTCAATTGGAATTTCATGAACGTACACTGAACGAAATTCATCACTTTTTGTTAAGAGTAAATTTGAGTAAAATAGTGTTGTATTAATATTTACGAAACGATCACGTTTCACAAAAAAAGTTAAATATGGACAATTATAAGGATAAATTAATAATGAGTCATATTATCTCGAACAGTAACGCAAGCAAATGCTTGTCGTGACATGCCACGAGACAGCTGGTTTATACCCTGGAATATATCGTCCCGCATACCCTCGAGTTTGTTTTGCTTTTGCAGGCCGTCAAGGTTGCTAGGTGCCATTGCCAGTAACCTCAGTCGTAGGCCTATTATGTCTGCAACATGTTAGATCGGATGTAATTCCTTAAACCGGGTGGATCAAGGTAATATTTGCAAATGTGCTGGCCAGCGGTACCTTAACCCTGTATTACATGTATTTTAAAACAATAAGACAAACTTTATTTTTGATTAAATTTAATTTTATTAACAACTAAATAGTAGAAATATACACTGTAAGTAAAATGTTCGCTACAGGGTTGCAAACTGGGAGTTTGTTGTCTGTGGGCAGCAACTTATAATTATAGAAAATCTCGTTATTGTGAGTTGAAATTAAAAAAACAGTTTTTTTGCCGGCGTTATTTTGGCTACGTTTAGAACAGATCACTTCCAGAGTTACTGAGAAGTTTGGCATTCTACAGCGTCCCTTTTTTTCGGCAAAATGTGGCCAGTGTCCAATATTATCATACCTAACGACAACTAAAGGAAGAGAAAGAGCTGGATTTCGCTTCATTTTCGCTTGCTGTTGTATTTCCAAGCTACTGCTTGGTCTACTAGGTTCTTTTTAAGTGTCTTTTCAGCTCTACAGACAACTGGCAACAGTTGTTTTGAACTGAAATAATTTCAACTGGTTCGATTTGGGTAAATTCATCTGTTCGTAATCTCTTCGATAAAGTAACCACAAATTGACTAGTGCCAAATCCATAAAACGAAAAATAAAACTCTGGTACCATTTTTTGGATCGTATCTTCGTTCTATATAATGCCAACAAGGAGTCAAATCTACTCCTCCCAGGCATTTGTTGTATGTAGCAACAATGGCTGGTGCAGGAATCTCTACATAGGCTTGGAGCCTCACATTAGAAGTTGGTCGAGCTGAACAAAAGGTACTAAGTAGAATTACTGCTTTATTATCATACCATTTGATCGCCTTCAATCGGACGCCATCTAG
Organism: Vesta saturnalis; assembly: GCA_036346205.1. Classification (NCBI taxonomy): domain Eukaryota; kingdom Metazoa; phylum Arthropoda; class Insecta; order Coleoptera; family Lampyridae; genus Vesta; species Vesta saturnalis. The sequence continues at coordinate 4,397,332 of JARFJB010001921.1, forward strand.
AGAAACTTCCTTATTTTCAAAAGTTCCTCTTCCTTTTTTTTTTATTTCACTATCTTGAGAAGATAAGCAACCGCGTGTTCGATTAGTTCTGACGGTTGCTACGGTATGTATGCCTATTTTTCCCAACTGAACTTGTAAAGCCCATACACTAACCAATTATCATAATATAATTTGAAATGTTGATCTTTTGGAATTTCCACAGGAGCCAATATCGGACATTTCAGTTGCAAGGGTAATTGCTCCTGTATAAATTTCAAAATTGTAAATTATCCCTTTGTTTTCACATAAGCAGAAAACTTTATAACTCCATTTTTTTTGGGGTTTTTGGGTTATATTGTTTTAATGTGCTACGTCCCTTGAATGGAATAATTTGTTCGTCCACGGTAAGATTTTCATTCATTGGTATTTAGTCAGTTTCTCTTGTAAATATGTTTTAAATGGTCTAATTTTCTGCAACTTAACGTGACCTGGACGTCAAGCTGGAATGTGTGTATCGTTGTCATTACAATGAAGAAATGTTTTGATTTGTCCCCATCTGATGACTGACGTTGTGGAAGCAGCTGCATCTATTCGACAAGTTTGATTCCAATACATTCGAGATCGAGGAAGCTTAAACACAGACATGTAAAATACAATGCCGAAGAACTGTTCAATCTCATATACCGAAATGTTAGCTGGTTTATTTGGATCACGCTGCGTTGAAGAAACGTTGGAGTCCTGAGCAAAATTCACAAACACTGCTTTATCTACAAGTTTCTTGAAATAGAAAATGGGTTCTTTGATTTTTGTTATATCTTGGGGAAGTTTTCCGGACCACTTGGGTACGAGTAAAGTTGTTTTCGAAGGTTTCCACGGTAGAGGAAGTAGCTTCTTATTTTTTTTACTAACATTACTTTGGTCTATGTTTACCTCATCTTCTTCACTATCCTGATCGTCTTCATCTCCCTGATCGTTTTCACTTCCGTCAGAGGTGTTGCGTACAACAGATATAAAAAAGTTATATGGTTTTTTTGAATAATTATTTTATAGCCTTACCCGATAAAATTGGTTTATCTGAAACGTACCCTTCATCATCACTATCTTCTAAGCATTTGTCTTCATTCTCCTCTGGTAGAAACTTTAGTTTAACACCGGTTTTTTCGTAAAATAAACTAGGATCCACGATGAGCAGATCTGAAAAATTAATATTTTTTATAAATAAGCAATTATGAAACAACCGGTATATAAAACTCTCTTTTTGAATATTTTGGTAGACAAAAAAACATAAATGAACGAAGTTGCATGTTGTTACTTATAACCCACAGAGACAACCACACGGTGTTGCATGCAGTTGCCTTTAATACCCAATCCGAATATCGTACAGAACACTTCACATAATAAACCAAAATATTATAAAATCAAAGTATATTTACCACTTCACGTCCCAAAAGATTTTCTAATTCTTTGCAACGTCAAAAACAACAAAATCCTTCACATACAAAACACGTGTTAGCCGCCTATGCACCAGACAATTCAGTTTTGAAATGGGAGGGAAAATTATGGTTCTCTTTACAACCACGCAACGTTCAGAATTGCTACAATTGGTCAAATATACTCTCGCACCACGTTCACAATATGCAAGTGGAGAATGAAGTAAGAGTGTACCTTATACAAGCAATAAGTAAGGTTTGTGTATTTCAGGCAATAGTATGCAATTGGAAAATATAATTTAGGAATGTTTGAATAAATAGTACTAGTATTGGTTGCAGGACTTGCATATAGCGGTATGTCTCCCGGAAAACTTGAAATTTCGTCTTCCTTGTCAATATCGGCATACCAGCTTATAACGGTCATTTTTTCGGAAGTAAAATATCTACTTATCACTGGCGATAAAGTCGTGTCGGCTTCTTGAGATGATATTAAGGGAGCCCTTGAAATGGATAATTAGTAATTAGGAGATATAATCTATTCTCTTTGTTTGAAAACGATCATCTGCAACACCCAGCATAAATCTATAGCCGCACACACTGCTGCTATACGAACCCTTCTCCAACTAAGCAGACCATATTCGTTCGTCCAATTTGTCGAAAGGGAAAAAGGAAAGCAGCGTGTTTCAGTCTCTCCCCAAGGGAGAGGGCGGACTGCTCGTGCCTTCCAGACTCCTTCAGCCACAGAGGGATTGATTTCCAGCATACATACATACATTACGTATACAGGATGTCCCCGGATTGAGTTTACAAGAGGGCAAAATAACAAAAAACATTTTTATTTCAAGAAACAGTATATGGGGTTTTGGTCTGCTTGTATAGAAATTAGTTTCTACCGAATTAAAAATGTATTCATGTTTGGGACGCGCCTGTGGTAACTAAATATGTAAAATATTGTGAGGTAAACTGCCTTTTATGTAAGAGACATCAAAAAATTTTATTAAGAAAAATGTAAGGAATCCAAAATAATGGAGACGTGCCAAATTTTACCCAGATTTGAGTAAGTTGGTTTGACCCTCTCAATTTTACGTACGTTACGTTAAAACGCAAACGTAATTCCAACATTTTGTATACTTTTAACCTGACTACTCATTACGCGCAAATAGGAGGCGATGGCTGAAAAATGTCATATAATGATTTAATGTCAGATAAAATTGAAAAGAGTGAGATTTGTTGTCAAAAATGTTAACGCTGCAACAAAAATCTATTTAATACAGTGTTATGGCACGGGGGATAAAGGTTACCCCTACATAATAGAACAATTTAACGAAACGTTTCCTGGTGTTAGTTTCCCCTATGGGTGTAAAGAAGTTAAAAGAAGGTAAAAAAATTTTTAAAAACTGGTTCCGTAATTAATTTAAAGATAGTGCATGATGAAGAAGATGCTGCTAGTCTGTTGGTGTTGAATTCAGTTAGGTGGTAGGTGGTGTAAATGGTGTAATAAATTTAATAATAAATGAATAAAGAAATATAAGTAATAAGTTCTCCAAACACACAAATCGTCAAACTAACTGGAGATACTAACCATTCACCACAAATAATGCCTTTGTCCCAGTCGGTAGTTTAAGTAGGGTGGTTCATTCTTTTGATTTGCTTGATTACCTCAAATTCTGCTCGATTATTTTCACTTAACCTAAATAATAAAAATGCAATGTAACACTAATGATCTCGGACGCCAAGTTATTTTTTTTTTAATTATCTCGGAATAACTAAACCGAGTTTTACACTAAAACTTTATCAAAATGAAAAACAATAAAAAATAACAACTATGTTTATTAGCAGTTAAAATTTAGGGTTAAATAAAATATATCTTGAAAACTAATTGTAAAAACCTTAAATTACTAAAAAAATCATTAAACATTTTGTTTGTGCAAGAGATAGATAAAAAAATATTGTTTTAATAGTGGACTGTATTGAATTATATACTTTAAAAATTGTCAAATCTGTTATCATACAGAACTAAGAAAAAAAACAAAGCGCTTACCTTTACTTGGTAGTACAGGCTACTTCTGGTGGAAGGGGGCCCCCGTTGATAACCCACTAATAACAACAGCACGTAAATTATGGATAATAATGATGACTGACCGGTTCACGTACAACAAGCCAGCGAGACGTCCAAAGGCAAACTGGTTCTTAAAATTGATAAGCGCTATAACTTAGAACCTGTATGATTTTTACTTGATTTTACATTGAAAAATGAATTTGATATTTGAGGCTTGCATGTACATTTTCCGCCCACCAAAACCGGAAGTTTTAAATTCAAAGAAATCGAATTATGTTTCTAAAATGAGACAAGAATAAAACTAAATTAATTAGGTAGTATAGACTCCAAATGTTTCAATTTACTATCATTAACAACAAAACAAAAAAAAATAAAAATTAGTTCTCTAGGAGAGTAATGTTTTGGAAATAGTTTATTTTAAATTTTGGTCTGGTAATGGACATAACTTAACAATTGGACGTTTCAACAATCCGTTCTCCGTTTTAAGAGTAACAACTCTAGTATGTCCATCACGACCGGTGTGTAATTCCACAATTCTACCAAGAGCCCATTGTAAAGGGGGTTTATTTTCATTTTTAATTAGAACTAGGGTATTTAGTTTAATTTCCGAGCCCGACTCGTTCCATTTTGATCTTTGCTGTAGAGTGTGGAGATATTCGGTTGACCAACGATTCCAAAAATCCCGGTTAAGCCGCTGAATTAGTTGCCAACGAGATAAAGAATTTAATTTTAGATTAGACAAATCGGGATCAGGAGCTGAATTTAGTGGTTCCAGATTTAGAAAATGACCTGGAGTCAAGGGCGATACATCGTTGGGATCGGAGCTCAGTGGACTCAGAGGCCGAGAGTTTAGCAAAGCTTCGATCTGCGATAACAAAGTGAGAAATTCCTCATACGTCAAGGTTTGTTCTCCTATGACTCGAATCAAATGGGTTTTAATAGATTTTACGCCTGCTTCCGCTAATCCATTAAAATGAGGAGAGGCAGGTGCACTAGTCTGCCAAGTGATGTCTAGGGTTTGAGCCGATTGCTTAGCCAGCTTATAGAGTAGGTTTTTTGCGCCAATAAAATTGGTCCCACAATCACTATAAATGTTTGTACATTTCCCTCGTCGCGCGATGAAACGACGAAAGGCTGCGAGAAGCGCTTCCGATGTCAGGTCCGACACTAATTCAATGTGTATCGCTTTAGTAGCGCAACAAACAAAGGCACAAATGTAGGCCTTTAAAACTTTAGCACCCTGATACCGGCCCATGGTGATAAGTACGGGACCAGCATAATCTATTACCACATAAGAGAAACATTTTAATTGTCTAATCCGGAAAGACGGTAAATCGCCCATGTATGGCTTATAGAACTTGGGCTTGGCTCGAAAACAACGAAGACATTTTGATGCGACCTTCTCGACAGCTCTACGACTAGATAAAATCCAGAACTGTTGTTTAAGAAGATATTGAAGGGTATTCAGACCCGGGTGCAAATGTTGCTTGTGAGCATGTTCAACTATCAAATAGGTAAGTCTATGATCTCGTGGTAATAACAAGGGATGTTTAGCGTCCATCGAAAGGGTTGAGTATCTAAGACGACCGCCCACCCTGATCAGTCCTCTTTCATCCAGAAATAACGCCAATTTGCGAAAAGGTTTTGGCAAAAGCAAATTATTTTGAATTTTAGAAATAAGTGAAGAGAAGTGAATACCTTGAACTCCTTTTACTAAGGTGTATAAAGAAATTTGAAGCTCGCTTTCTGATAAAGAACTAGTTAATTTAGACAAATTGGGTTTTGAGTTGTGAATAAATCTAAGGACATAACCAAGAAGGCGTTGAATTTTTCCCAAATATGAAAATCGATCTAACAAAGTATCTACGAAATTGTCACTGATATTGGTATTTAAAACAACAGTTTGCTGTTTCTGTATTACTTCTGGGCTTCTCGAGTTCGGACAACTAAATTCAGAAAGGTTCCAATCAGAACAAGGCAGATTGATCCACGGAGGTCCTTTAAACCACAAGGGATGTTCAATGAGCCTTTTGGGGGTCAGTCCTCGACTTCCACAATCTACAGGATTTTCCGTTGATATGATATGATGCCATCGAACATGTGGGATTTTTTCCTGTATATGACTGACACGATTAGCGACAAACGTTTTCCACTTATGTGGTGAACTACGGACCCAGGATAATACAACACTGGAGTCAGAAAATGCCAGGACTTGGTCAATGGTCACTAAAGATGAATAAGTGTCGAGTACAAATTTTATTAAGTCGGCCAGTAAAGTAGCACCTAGCAGTTCGAGTCTTGGGATAGTGAGGGTTTTCAAGGGGGCTACCTTTCCTTTGCCCATAACTAAAGAGGACTTTATTGAAGCGTCAAATCCCTCGGTACGAAGATACACGCCACATGCATATCCTAATTCTGAGGCGTCACAAAACCCTAATATTTGGCATCTCTGCATTCTTTGTACAAAAATATAACGAGGCAATGCAATTTGAGAGAGATAAGAAAGTTCCGCTTTAGACTGGGATCAAATTTCAATGATTTGCTGCGAAGGAGTGTCATCCCTATCGATGCCGAGGCCCAAAGGCGTTGCATAATGTGCTTTGTTAAGAATGAAACAGGAGTGATAAAACCTAGAGAATCGAACATCCTCGCAATGTCGGCCAAAATATTTCGTTTTGTGCAAGCCTTTTCCGAAGGAGTGAATTTATACGAAAATGTGTCAGAACACGGATTGTAAAGTAGGCCCAGAACCTTAATGACTATGGATTCCTCCTTATCGAACGAAATTGGGATTTGACGTTCGGAAGCGGGTAGTTCCGAAGTAATTCAGGCAATTGCTTGCCCACTTTCGTAGCTCATATCCACCAGATTCTAGCAAGGTAATTAGATCCTGCTGTAAAGACAACGCAGAACTTAAATTGGTACTTCCGACGCAAATGTTATCCATGAAGGTGTTGTTAAGAATAACTTGTGCCGCTTCGGGATACCTTTTCATCTCTAGATTTGCTAATTCTCTTACGGTTCTAAGTGCTAAATATGGACTTGAAGTTACACCAAAGGATACGGTATTGAGACGATATTGCTGAAGAGGTTCGTTGGGACTGAATCGCCAGAGTAATCTTTGATAATCTCTATGGGCAGGGTTTATCCAAATTTGTAGGTACATTTGTTTAATATCTGCCAAAAAAACTATTGGATGAACTCGAAATTTTAACAAAATTAGGCATATATCCGTTTGGAGTTTGGGTCCGGCAAATAAGGTATCGTTCAAACTGATTCCTTTCGAACCCTTTCCCGAAGCATTGAAAACAACTCTTATTTTCGACGTGGTTTTATCGGATTTCAAAACGCCATGGTGCGGTAGATAACAAAGACCTTTGGGATTTCCCTCAATATTTTTTACTAGGCTCATATGACCGTTTTCTTGGTAATCCTTCATAAACTTGGAGTACAGGAGTCGAAGTTCAACATTTTTACCAAGTTTTGATTCTAACGATACAAAACATCGATAAGCTAAGGAAAATGTATTCCCCAAATCAGGCTCTCCCTGTTTAAATGGCAATGATACAATAAAACGTCCATCACTGTTGCGTGATGTGGTTTGTCGATATATTCGTTCGCACCTCTCCTCATCTGGTGATAAGGGGGTTTTACACGGAATAGTCTCGATCTCCCAGAATTTTCTAACAATCGAGTCTAAGGGACCATCTAGAAGGATCGAAAATGATTGCAAGGATCGATGTGAAGTACCAACATCTTGCGTCTTCCCTAAAAGGACCCAACCAAAAACCGTTTCTATAACGGTTGGTTTCCCAGGTTGAGTATGAATACGACCTGGTTTCAAAATATCTGCATATATTTCGGCTCCCAGTAGCATATCTACCGGTGCAGGTATATCGAACGTATCATCCCCTAGTTTAAGATTAGAGATGTGATCCCAATCTTTTGTGTTAATAGAAAACGCAGGCATATCTGTGCAAAGGTTTGGTAGAACCAAGACATCAAATGAGAGAGTTGGTTCCGTAGCTCCAATCGGACGAACAGTACAACGAGCAATCCCCTTGGTAGTCGAAGAGGATTGATTTAATCCCTGGATTGGGATACAGTATCCCTCTCTTTTTAATCCTAGCCGGTTGAGGCATTTTTGACTAATGAAATTTGCTTGACTTGCCGAATCTAATACAACACGAATTGTTTGGAATTTTCCATTTGCGTCTAAAATCTCTACCTTGGCAGTAGATAGAAGAATAGTAGTATTAAACGTAGAAATCGAGAATGAAGTGCAGTAATTCAAAGATTGGTTAGCTTGTGAACTAAGGGATAGCGAAGTTTGAGGCGAAGAATCGGTCTCGTCTAAACTAAAAGAGTTATTTGTTGATTGTTGAGTATTTTGCTGAACACCACTTGAAGGTGCCCTCGAATTTCGAACAAAGGAAGTACTGGTAATGGGTTGACTTGATTTCTTTGTGCCTGAATTTTGTACCAAATGAAGCATGGTATGATGGCGATAACGACAAATGCGACAATTGTAGGTTGAAGGACAATCTTTCAACAAGTGATTGAATCTAAGGCAGTTTATGCAAGCATTTATTTGTTTAATACAAGCATAACGTTCCGCAGGAGTTTTCGATATAAATTCTGAACACTGCGACAAAGGATGGTAAAAATTTTTGCAAAGTTCACACCTTTGTGAATGAGAACAAGATTGAAAGTTTTTGGATGGTCCTGGTATATTACTGGCAAGCAATGTAGAAAGTGAAGATTTTTTTAAGTAATTTGGAGGGTTGTTCGGCTTAGAGACACCATAGGCGGGTGCCGACAGCTTCCCAGTTTTATTTCCGGAGACCTCTTGTTGCCCAGGCATATACTGAACTGATTCTAAAGCTTTGCACTGCTTTTCTAAGTATTCACTCAAATCCTTGTAAGAAGGATTTCTTTTCAGTGAACGACATTTCAAATGACGTGCGTGTCGTTTTATCTATTTTCTGCAGTAATAAATTAAACAAAATAAAACACCATTGATCTACTGAAAATTCAAGTGCTTTTAAAGCGGACAAATTTTCTGAAAATGTGTCCAAAATATTTCTGAGATCCTTTGAACAATTATTTTTCATAACCGGAATATTCATGATTGCATTCCAATAAGCGGTAGCTAAAACTCGCTTATTTTGATATCTTTTGACTAATGAATGAAAAGCAATGGGATAATTTGCATCAGTAGTTTGGACAGATTTTATTAAGTTAAGTGGTTCACCCTGTAGGAAAGAAAGCAGATACTGAAACTTCTGTATATTCACTAACGATCTGTTATTATGGACTAACGAACTGAACAAGTCAAAGAATGTTGGCCATTTTAACATATTTCCATCAAAAATAGGAATTGTTAATTTCGGTAGTCTTATTTTATCCTCAGGACTCGAGTTATTTGGAACCGAAACTACAGTTGGAACAACTAAATTGGTTGCAAAGAGTTTGGAAAAAATTTCTTTTATTTTGAAATAAAACGTATCTGTTTCCTTTCTTATTGCGTCTTGGGTTTCAAAATCATCGTCATCGCTAAAGCCGATAATTTCATTATGCAGATTCTTAAATTCAGAATAATTTTGTTCAAGAGATTCATATCGAATTTTAAAAGATCCCTGATGATCTACATCATCTGATGCTCTCATTGCCAAAGCATAAATTTCGGTTATACGCGAAATAGCTACCTTTCTCTGTTGAGAAAGCCTTTTTAAAGCTGCCATAATTAATTACACTAAGATTTCACCGACAAGATATATAATAGACATAGCGATTTTATTTTTAACGAACAAAAGTATTTAACGCTCTTAGAATTGTAAAATTACACTTTTATTTTGTCAAATCATGTAACCACCAAGTATTACAATTCACAATCATATTATAAATTATGATAAAACTCCAAGTGCAACAATAACCCAATATTTATATGTATATTTCTACTTACGCGAAGGCCAAGGTTAATCATTTAGAATAAAATGATAGAAAAGAGAAACTAATGCGGAATTCGTTTTGTTGTTATTAATATTTTTAAACGATACAATTTTTAAATTTCAAACGTATAATCCGGCTCGAAGGACCAAAAATGTTTGTGCAAGAGATAGATAAAAAAATATTGTTTTAATAGTGGACTGTATTGAATTATATACTTTAAAAATTGTCAAATCTGTTATCATACAGAACTAAGAAAAAAAACAAAGCGCTTACCTTTACTTGGTAGTACAGGCTACTTCTGGTGGAAGGGGGCCCCCGTTGATAACCCACTAATAACAACAGCACGTAAATTATGGATAATAATGATGACTGACCGGTTCACGTACAACAAGCCAGCGAGACGTCCAAAGGCAAACTGGTTCTTAAAATTGATAAGCGCTATAACTTAGAACCTGTATGATTTTTACTTGATTTTACATTGAAAAATGAATTTGATATTTGAGGCTTGCATGTACACATTTAATACCTGTTACTAAATATACAGAATCTTCTTGAGGATCCCTGGTATTATAAAAAATAATGCGGAAATGCAAACTAAGATGACGTAATCCTTGTGTAATATTGCGCAATTTATTGCAATAACAATGCTTTTATGTTATTAGCCACACCCAAAACTGGAATTTTATTTCTTATAAATTTCTTCTTTAAATTGGAATAATCCGTTTAATGTATTTCTTGAAATTTTCAATGCAAAAATTGCAATCATAAAATGAAAACGTACCCAACAGTAAAATTAAATGCGTACTTAAAATGTAATTAAATTGTAAATGGAAGTAAAAAAAAGTAACAGTAAAGAAAAAGTACCTGAAAAGAGCAAATGTATTAATTTTTAGTATTACGCGTTAAAAGATATCTTACCATCAAATTAATGGCACTTTACACTAAAATTTATGTGGAAAACCAAAACAACAAAGCTTCCTGCTTCAACATTCATCAGGAAGTAAAAAAAATAGATGCTTTGGAAGTTAGATCATGTCAGATGATGATGACGTGTTGCGCAAATCAAATGATCAGAAAACAATAATTTGAAGTGGGAATATAAACCATTAAGAAGTATACACTATAAACCCCTAAAAAGATATGCAAATTAAGTTGCCTACCACATATCTATATTTCAATAATTAAAATTTTTCTTATATTTACAAGAGAACGAATGAAAGACCTTAATTTAAGGTATAATTAATACAACTCAAAAAGGGTTGTTACACAGTACAGCTCAACCAACACGTTCCTTGTGGAGGCGGTCATTTCAAGTAGGTGTTAGCAAATCACACATTCAAAGGATTTTGAAAGAACACAGAATACATGATTATAAAACCATCTTTAATCATACTTTGGAGCCAGGATTTATTATTTTAGTTTATGGATGGGAAATAAGATTATGAGAAATTTTCATCGTAATGTTATGTTTTCCGATTAAGCAACTTTTTCTACCAACGGGACGGTTTCGTCGCAACCTGCCCGATATTGGTGTGCTACTAATCCTAATTTCAGAATTGCGAATAAGCGTCAATATTTGGTTAAAGTAAACGTATGGAGTGCTGTTTCTTACCAGGAAATAATAGCCCAATAGATTTTTTTAATGATAACGTTAATCAGCACACATACCTGGATATGTTGAGAAATTCTCCGCGATGGTTTAAGTGATTTCCGTCTTGATTATCGTCGCTCAATTTATTTTCAACCTGATGGCTATCCGGCCCATTATTCTCGTATTGTTGTTAACTGAATTTGCAGAAATTGTCCATATTTATGGTCCCCAAGGAGCGCTGACTTGACAGTTTTAGATTTTAATTTCTGGGGGCGTTTAAAACAAATTGTTTACAAGGAACACTTACCTAATAATATGGAAATGTTAAAAAATCAGATAAGAGATGCTACTGCATGTTTAACAATTCAAGATATCTGCAACAGTTATAAGGAGCTACGACTTAGAATTGAATTGTATACTGAGAGGGGTGGTGGGTTAATCGAATTCTTAAAAATGTTGCTGATTTATTTTTTTTTATCGATTTAAGGACACACTGTATTAATATTGAAAATTTGATTACAGATTTGTTCGTTATACATCAAGCACACATTTTGATTCCTTTGTAATTTTTTCGTAAAATTAACAATTCCTTTTTCCTTTGTTTTTATTTTATGAACACACTGTATTAATATTGAAGACTTGATTACAGATTTGTTCGTTATAAATCAAGCACACATTTTTATTTCTTTGGCATTTTTTTGTAAAACTAAAAACAAAATTTTAACATTTTCGGTTTAACGTCAAGTACATCAAATTGCGGGTTTAAGCAACTTACTCAAATCTAGGTTAAATTTAGCACATGTCCATTATTTTGAATTCCTTACATTTTTCCTTAATAAATTTTTTTGATATCTCCTTCAAAAAGGGTAGTTTACCTAACAATATTTTACATATGTAGTTACCGCAGGTGCGTCCTAAACATGAATACATTTTTAATTCGTTAGAAACTAATTTCTATACAAGTAGACCAAAACTCCATATACTGTTTTTTGAAATAAAAATATTTTTTATTTTGCCCTCTTGTAAACTCAATCGGGGACATACTGTATATGCATGGTGGGATTAAGGATGGGTGCGGTCAGATAGGATGGGAAGGAATAGAGTTAGAGTTCTGAAGGGGGAAGATACGACCCCAGTGCACAGTGGGCTAAAGTAAGAAAGTAGGTGGTAATAAGTACGTTATTGGTTTTACGAAATGTTTAGCTTTTAATTAAAAAAACGTTATTACTTGTTATTAATTCTTATGAAAGGAACCAAACATATTAATGTTGAAATCTTTTTTGTATATACACGGTAAATTTTTTCCTTCCCAACTGTAAACTGCGCGGTATACGAAAGGTATCAGAATCATAAAAAATTTAATATTTTAAATGGGTGCAGTATTTCAAAGCATGTAGACCAATTTTTAATGCTGACGCCTGTCTATCGATGTGTACTACTAAATTTTTTTTCTTAATATGAAAAAGTTTAAGTGTGGAGTATCAAATTATTAATTAAAAACCGCTGCAAATAGTATCAATACTTCCACATCAAAATATCGGTTTTTGTAAATAACTCGAAAATGATTAACTTTACAAAAAAATGACAAGAATGCTATTCGATGAGAAATTTGATTTTCTATCTACCAAAACTTCAAAAAAATCGTGTGGATGGGTTCCAAAATCTAGTTTTTTGGAAATATTTCGAAAATGACAAAATTTTCGAAATAATTGCAAAAACACTTTTTATGAGAAGTTTTATTTTCTATCTAATGGTATTTTCACTTTTTGAATATATTAAGTAGTTCCGGAGATATTTAAGAAAAACTGTTTTTTTTAAAGTGACTGTTTTTGTAAACCGTTTCTTGTCCAGAAAAATTATGGGGACAAAAAATACTTACAATTATATTACTAATCACATATTAAAAGGAAAAATCTAAAAAAATAAAAATTTGCTAAAGGGGTACTTACCCCCCAATTTTACCCCTTTCCCATACCACACTGACCCTAAAACAATAAGTCGCGTTGGGTAGTTGACATATGTGTGGCAAATTTGAAGTTGATATGTTAAGTCCTTCGAAAGTTATGGAGTACACACACACACACACACACACACACACGCGCGCGCGCGCGCGCACGCACACGCACACGCACACGCACACGCACACGCACACGCACACGCACACGCACACGCACACGCACACGCACACGCACACGCACACGCGCACGAACACGCTCACGAATACGCACACGCACACGCACACGCACAGCACACACACGCACACGCACACACACGCACACACACGCACGCACACACACGCACAGCACACGCACACGCACACGCACACGACACGCACACGACACGACACGCACAGCACACGCACGACACGCACGACGCACACGCACACGCACACGCACACGACACACACACACACACACACACACACACACACGACACACACACACACACGCACACGCAACGACGCACACGCACACGACACACGCACACGCACACACGCACACGCACACACACACGCACACGCACACGCACACGCACACACACACGCACACGCACACGCACACGACACACGCACACAGCACACGCACACGCACACGCACACGCACACACGCACACGCACACGCACACGCACACGCACACACAGCACAGCACACGACACGCACACACACACGCACACACACGCACACGCACACGCCACACACACACACACATCACACACACACACACACACACACACACACACACACACACACGCACACACACACACGACACACACACACCACACACACACACACACACACACACACACACACACACGCACACACACACGCACACACGCACACACGCATACACACACACACACACGCACACACGCATTTTACACGCACACAACGACACACACACACACGCACATACACACACACCGACACACACACACACGCACACACACACACACACACACACACACACACACACACACGCACACACACACACACACACACGCACCACACAGCACACACACACACGCACACACGACACACACGCACACACGCACACACGCACACACGCACACACGCACACACGCACACACGCACACACGCACACACGCACACACGCAGACACATACACAGACAGACACACAGACAAGATTTTTTTTGGTCAAATTTTGTTTTTGGAAGTTTTCGAACATTTTAAATCGATTGAGCTAATAGAAACTTTTGAAAATGTTTTTAGCGATACAGTACTTCCCATTCATTGGATGTGGAAGTAAAATGAATTGAAAAATATTACTGCAAGTTTTAGATCCTCTTGGAACCATTTTTTATTTAAATAGCACATAATACCAAAAAAAAAAAAAAAAAACAATTAAAAAAACCTTTATTTTATTTTTATTAAATATTCTAGGATACAAAGTATATTATTATATCTAAAGCAAAGTTTTCTCTATATTATACAGGGTTTAATAAAATTGACTACTAACCTAAAGCTACTTACTAATTAAGGTAATTACAATTTTCCTGATTTAAAATCATACATACATCTGTTAATTGTTTAGGTACCTATACTTTAGTTTTATTTATAAGAAACAAGTGTTACTACTGCAAAATAATAATAGATATTTTTAAACAAAAAAAAAAAGATTATTAATTTTATTAAATACATAAATAAAAAGTTTACCTCGAGTAGGATTTGAACCTACGACCTGTACTTTGCTAGAGTAATATATAATATATAATAAAAAAAAGATGTTTATATCAAATTAAAAAAATAAATAAATAAATACAAAAAAAGATTAGTCGCTTTCAGTCTCAATTGCTTCATCATCTGAAAAATGATCAAGTGGTGCACCTGAGGGTGTGTTTATGTCTGGACATTTTAAAAGGGTAAGAACTATTGAAAACTTACTGCTTAATTTACGCGATTTTTGTCTGCGGCTGGCAATTACCGGGTCTGAACTAATTAAGAGGATTCTAATTAAATCTTTATTCGTGGTAATTCTTGAAATTTGTTGTGCATTATGATCACGAAATTTTCGACAATTTTTGTTACGGGCTTCTTAAACTTCTTCAGAGGGCTGACCAATTGGCACTATATATTTTTTTTATTATGTCGCCTGCATGTACAAGAATCTTATGCACTGTGACTGGTAAATAATACCACGGATAAAGACTTAAATAGAGCTGTTTAATACCTCTGGCATACTTTTCATACTCGGTAATATTACTTTCATAACCAGATGCAAGTGCTTGCAAAAGCACACTAAATCTAGATGTTAATCGGGTCCAAACGTGTAACGTAGATAGGCCAAAATCGTAGTTTTAAGGATTTACTGGATTTATTTTTTCCGAGTTCATCAGTTTTGGTGTTAAACCGCAGATATAACAGGTCTGTGAAGATTTAGTATTACTTAGTGCACAACACATTTTTCCATCAATCATAGTAAGCAAAAGCTGATGATGAACCTTTATCGTAATATTGTCAGGCATGGACATTTCTGTACATTTTAATTCCAAAGTTTTCTCAGATCGGGTCATGTCATAAGCTTCTTTTGAGACCAAGAACTTTATTGGACAACAAAATCGTGTGAAGGAAGTTCTTTCATTTTGCCATGCATATGTATTGGAATCACTAAGCAGATGTAATTTAATGGGTACCAAAGAAAAAGCCAATAAATATTCATCATCAGCTTCAGCATCTTGAAATTTTTGCTTATACCTGCTATGGCCAGAACTGCCATCACACCCCCACTTGCTTACCAAATTAAATTCAGTCACTTTCAGGGGAACCAAATGCTTTAAGACTGGTATCTGCACCTCTGCTAGTCTCTTTGTAGTGTGATGCAATAGGGTTTGAAGTTCTATTTCTGCTCTTGTTTCAGTTATGTGCATGAAGTCGACTGAAGGGCAACATTCGTTTTTTTTTGCTTTTTGAAGCTTATTATAAGAGGGCTAAAGGAAATGCCCCACTTGAATTGCACTATTTCTCATAACTATATGTGCCTGCTCAGTCAATTTACAGTCTACATATACATATACATATACATATACTGCCGTTGGATCACAGTCTCATTTTCAGTCCTTATATTTTTTATGGCCGTAGATCTTTTGGTAAAGCTATGTTTATTTCCTTAAGTAAGTTTGCAGCATCTTTTCTCCCCGAATTCTACCGCAAATGTGATTTCTTGATGATTACAATCAAGGCTATACTGAACTTTTTGCTTTTTCGTTCTATATTTAACCTCTTCAAACGGCTTCGGTGGCCTACCAGTGGCTTGCATGGGAAGATCGTCATTAAAATTATAAGAAACGACTTCAAATTCGATATCTTCTGTATCCAACCAACTGCTAAAGTTTTTCAAAAAATCTCTGCTTTTCTAGAAGACTTTTCCCATCGATCGCTGATTTTTTTAGAAAAATCCATTATAGCATTCAGCCATTTAGTTTGTGTTTCTTCGTTTACGTTGTTTAAATTGAAATCCTGCATAATTAACATCAATAAATCCTTTTGACGGTTTTCTTTGGTCGTGGAATGCCATATTTCAAAAAATCTTCTTCTTGACAGCTTCCACATTTCGATAATGTAATATAAAAGAAAAATATTATCGCAAAAATTCGCAAAAAAAGTTACCATTTTTAATTTCACAAAATCTATGGCTCTTTAAAAACAAAGTTTGATTTTTGGCACTCTTTGGCGCTTTCACATTTTTCTTCTTACAAAGTTAAAATAATTAGTACAAACAGTACTTACCGTTAGCAATAACTTTCCGTCGTAACACTTAACACACATCAAACAAGGTGTTTTAAACTGTCAAGCTAAATGAAAACCTAAATACAGGATTGTCAACTGACATAAACAAAAATGTTATTCATTTGCAAAAAAAAAACTACGCGATATACTTCAATTTACTATTATTTTTTATTAAGTTGATATGTTCTAAACAAGATAATATCAAAAAGAGCATTTCTGAAGGTTCCTTCTTAGTACGTATTTTTCAATTCTAGCCCACTGTACAACGTTCGCCTAAATAGCCGCACATGATGTGCGTATTCGCAGTGAACATGCCGCTATATACAACGTGATCAATCTCAAGTGTCCTGTAGTGGTATGACAAAAATTCCTAGTTGTTAATATTGTTGTGTATTGCAGTTGGTTGCTTTGGATTTTTAGCGTGGTTTCAGTCGTTTTAGTCATAGTCAGTTTATGTCATATTTTACCTTCGTTTTTCACTTTTGTATTTTCTTGACTTATTTACAAACTGTCTATATCAAGACAAATTATATATTCTGAATTTCAAATTGTGATATGGAATTTAATCGTCATACCGTTTACAATCGAACACGACACATTCATTGTTGTGGCTATTTTCGTAGCGGCTTCCAAGATGGTAATGGAAAATGGCATTATTCATAGCAATCATGCATCGATCAATTTACTGTTGAGTACCCAAATGAAAATATTAGTTACGAAACATTTAGTCAACATCGTAATCGATTGATAGCTCGATTCATGGAAACTGGTAGTGTTTTAAAACGCAAACGTGAAGCTTCGGCTACTGTCTCTCATATTAGCAGATATCCAAGCACGATGAACAATGATTTACTGGATGTATCTTTTTTTTCTGATGAAGCTTGGTTTCATCTGTTCGGTTACATAAATAGCCAAAATTATCGTACGTGGTCTGCAGAAAATCCACATGTATTTCTACCTTACACCCTATCAAGGTCGGTGTCTGGATAGCAATGTCGCGACAACGAATATTTGGACCAGTATTTTTCGATGGCACAATTACTACGGCAAGATACAGGGAAATACTTTTAGAACCATTTATTAATAATTAATAATTACGAAACGGGTATTTCCAGCACGACTCCGCTACCCCACATACTGCACAGGCTACAATTAATTATTTACGAGACTTCTTTGAAGATAGAATCATTAGTATAAATCGTTGGCCACCGAATTCACCAGACTTGACACCGTTAGACTTTTTTCTTTTTGGTTATTTAAAAAACAAAGTGTTCAGCAGAAGATTGTATACTCTTCAAGAATTGCGAGATGCTATAACTCATGAAGTTCATAATATTGGTGCCGAAATGTTACAAAATGTATTTGCGAATATGCAACGTAAGGTGAACTTATGTTTACAATTTAATGGCATATGCTGTAAAGCAAAGTGTAATAACTAATGTGTACCTAAGGAGTTAAAAAAAATTTGTAAAAGACATTGTCATTCCATAAACATGTACTGTAAATTTTATTTAATTATAATGAAATTATAACATTTAAATACTTAAGATTCATTATTTTGTAATGATGTAATCCAATCATTAAATAATATTTTATTTATTTTGTTGTATTTTATAGGGATGCAGTCTAATCAAATACAAAATAGTCATTATTTAAATTAAGATAACATTTTATAATATGTATAAGTTAATGACCTTCATACAGATTTGAAACTGATCGTAGTTTTTACTCGAACCATGCTCTAGAGTAGCTAGAGCAATACAGCTTCTTACCAACCTATCAGTGGTACCAACTTAAATATTTTGATCACGTGGTATACACTTGAGATTGATCACTCTGTATGTATGAGAAAAACGCCCTGAAAAAACCTCATACAAGGTAGTCGGGAACGGTGATGGTAAGGGGAAAACCCTACTTTTCTTATGCCGATAATTCGGCCTCGATCAAAATCGGCACTATAAGAGAAATTACGATGTTGTCGCATTAGAGGTGTTGCTTATATCAAAATGTCAATATTGGTTTTGTGAACACTGATTTATGTCTAATGTCCAGTTTCACAAAGCTGATTAAAGGCCTGTTAATTAATTTGGAATTAAATACCTGATTATAAAAGACGAATGCTTATTCAACTGTCAAATTCTCAAGACGTCAAGTATTGACCACACATATTTGTTAATCAAATGACCAACCAACAGCGACTTTCTGTAACCGGGCATACGTCACCTGTTGTTAAAATTTGTAACAAAAGCTTTACGAGGACTTGATTTTTTTTATTCGGAACCGTAACGATTCGTACATATTAAGGCATATTTTACCAAAATTTCATAATCGTACGTTATTCATAATATTTAACATGAAAATTGATGAGGTTGATAGTCTACAATTCTCTTCTTTAGTGTTTATTATTTGAACAGCAATAAAATAGTTTTAAACCTGTTTACTATTTTTATCAAGTTATCTTTGCTCATCCTATTCTCCTATTTCATGTTTTGTAAATTTGTTATCATCCGAATATCATTAGTTTTCAATGGAGGGCGTTGAGCAATATATCGCACGTAGGTGCACTATCGCACTCCCTACTTTTTACAACCGAAATGCTCTGACATAAAAATTCTTTCGACGCAAACAAATATGCAATTTACGTAAAAAAAAAACATTAAAAATATTAAAATCTTTTATACAAATAATCACTATACCTTTATGTATGTACGTTAGAATTGAAAGTATACAAAAATAGGTTAAAACATTAAAATCTTTTTATTTGTTAATTTAAGTACATAACACGATGAATATCTTTGCTATTTAAGAAAGTGCCAGTTTTTATAATAATATACTCATAAATTATTACGGCCATTACTAAATACATAGTATTATGAGTGATTTTTTAAAAGTAGAATTTGATTGTTCAATATAAATACAATGAAATATGTATTTTTTAATAAATATATTCTAGAAGATATCATGAAAATATAATAAAATTTCATGAGATACAATGGAAATATTATTTGTCGATTAGTATTGAGCAAACAATAAAGTTGTTTTTTGTTTCTAGGCTACGGGAATGACACCCTTAATGTATGCAGTAAAGGATAACAGAACTTCACTTTTAGATAAAATGATTGATTTGGGATCAGATGTTGGAGCCAGAAACAATGTAAGTACAGTGAATATAATTATCTATAGCTATTTCATCGGCTCTCAAAAAACAGGTGCATGTTTAAAGATATTTTATGAATGTTACTTATATACAATTGTAATAACCGCAATAAATTTTAAATAAGACGTTGATATTTCAACTCTGCGTAAATAATAGTTTTGTAATATACCTACCCTGTTCAGCCCATATTTCTATTCGGCATCCAGATAAATAATTTCCTTTTACTTCTATCGATTAGACTAATAGTTATTTGTTATACAAGACGATAAATTACAATTTTATCGATGACTGAAGAATGTTAGTTAATTCATGAGCGACGAAGGAGCGAATGAATTAATTTTCACGAGTCGATAGTTGTACTTCATCCTCGTGTGTAACATTTAATTTTTTTCTATAGCAAATTTTTAACGAAAAATTAAAGAAATATTAATTGAGTTTAGTCACGTTTTAAGATCTCAGTAGTATGGGTTGCTAGGGTTGACAATGAATAAAACAAAACTTATATAGAAGACTCGGTAGCGAAAGAAATATATCAAAGAAAATACTTTGTGGAATAGAAAGTTCATGTAACTCTACGTCGTCTGTACGTTTTCCACATTAAACAGGTTCTGTTCCAAAATTTGATATTTCTGGAAATGTAAATTGCAATATTGAAGTTATTATTAATGCAAATAAAAATAAAAAATAAGTTGTATATTTATATAAATAAAAATTTAAAATATTAATATACTTTATCTACCCTTGCGGTTAAAGTGAAACTTGATCTATTGATCTGGGTTGTTCAAAGCACACTTTAACAATTACTATAGAAAAAATAATTTTATTTTGTACTTATGGTTAAAATACAATTTTATACACTGATTTAAGTTGCTCAGGTAACACTAACCAAAGTGTAGATAAAATGAATCTTATCTACTATTTGTGCAATCCAAATTGCCATGGGCATTATAATATCGTTTACAAAAACTTGACAATTCTTAATTATTTACGTTCTAGAAGAAAGTAATATCTTTCACTCGATGTTAAGATGTTCGTTTATCGTATAGTATAATAAATTATTATCTGCCCAAAATAACGAATTTGTCCTAAGATGTATTATTGCATCTCCTCAAATAGAAACGCTGAAGCTTATTATCGTTCCTTATAGTGCCCAAAAAAAAAGTTATTGTACGTTTAAGTCAAAACAAGGCCAAAATAAAGGATAAGCGATTCAAAAAACTGAATAATTTTCCACACTACTAAAAAGCAGTGTTTATTGTAATTAGCGTCCTATTCCATTTTTACCTCCCAACCTACATAAGTAGAATGAGGGCACTTTCCCTCCACCACCTTTTTGTGGCATCACACCCCCACTCCATGGCAATAGTGGGGAATGAGGGGCGGGGGTGACGTGACCACGCCCACTTGCAGCTGATTAGTCGTGCGCGAGCATTCAGCCTGAGACTGTGGTCTCTGATTGGAGGAACTGAGGGTAGATCATACCCTTGACTTTTGATTGGTTCATACACCCCCACCCAGCATCCAACCTCCCTACTCTGGTTGGGAATAAATTCAAGATAAAGTACTTAACGGTTTTCCCCAATCATTAATACAAAGTAATTATTCTCTGGATTTCCTACAGTTATGTAACCACAATAGCAACCTTTCGCTATTCAAATACCTCTAACATGTTCGGAAAAACCCACTAATTAGATGATTACATAAAAGGTAAATAGACCTTGAAAATACAACTATGCTGTTTACATTCATCATGTGGACAAAAACAAATGGGATTGCTGCACCCGTATCTGTTTTTATATTAATCTCAATGTTTTTAAATTCCCGTCTTATCACTGGCATGTAGTTTACAGGCGAAAGAACCACATGTCGCAATAAACAAACATCTGCTTTGGTAAACCTATCCATACACTGGCGGGGTGCGTTGGTATTGGTTCCATAGCTATGTTTTGATACGGACGATACCCAAAATGTAAGGCTAAACCAAATAGTGAGAGCGAGATTTTTAATTTCGTAGTGACGCGCTTAGTTAGATTGTGGTATTCAGAATAAATGGACTGAAATGGCGGTCGGGGTATGTACCCTACAGTGATTTCCGAGAGAAGTTGATAAGAGCGTTACTGCCGTTTACCAAAATTCACGTTAAGAGTAGTGAAAAGTAATACTTAAAGTTTCTTAACAAACCAATACAGAACCTGGACGAGATTGGATTTCCGTCGATTAAAAAATTGAAAAAGGAAGGAATTAAACCATAACATCGAGGCGCCTATATCTGCTCTGGAAACTATTTCAGGACTGAAGGCATACCAACTCCAAAGATGTATGCGGTACAAGTGCTGAGATGTTTGAAATTGATCCCCAACTATAACAATGTGTTTTGACTTGTATGTGCTTCTAATCAGTTACCGCGGCATTCACCTATACCGTGTGCAATTATGGTGAACACGGATCCAGCAGACAAACCTTGCCAACATTGGGCAGCAATCTACATTGACGACAATGGTAACAGGCAGTATTTTGATTCCTCTGGACGACTCCGCTAGGATACCATTTACGTTTTCTGGAGAAGAATTCTAGATGGTTCCATTACAACAAACGACGCTGCAGAATCACCATTCGGATATGTGTGGACTTTATATTTTTTGTATTTTATATTAAATAATTTACCGATGCTTGATTTTGTAAATAACTTTTTCACTACATGTTTAATTATAAATGATGAAATACTCAAGTAATTATATGATTGTTTTTCTACAATTCTACTCTGAATTTTTAATGCTTTAGTGGTTTTAATTACGACTTAATATGACTGTAACTTATGATTCTATGTTGATACTTGTTGCTAGAGGAACCTAGGTACAGAAAACAAGACGCAAGTCTAATATTGATTATAAAACAGTTTTTACGATTAACCAAGGGTTAGAATCTCTATGCGGCCACCACATTATTTCAAATTCCCCGCCATAACAGTCTCTCAAAACAAAGGTTATATAAAGATGAAGTGTATTATGAAAATTGGAGATAAAAGTCAACTTGTTTGTCTTTTATGTAAGTGCCTAATTAGCGGGTTTTTCTAAACACGTTAGAAGCATTTGAATAGTGAAAGCTTCTTATTGCGGTTACATAACTGGGAAATACCTATACTGTAATTGCATGTACATCTTATATAACATGATTTTTTTGTCCACACAACGGATGTAAACAGCATAATTGTATTTTCAAGCCCTGTTTACCTTTTATGTAAATAGAGGGGTTTTCCAAACAGATTAGAGATATTTGAATAGTGAAAGAATTGTTATTGTGTTTACATAATCGTGGGAAATCCAGAAAATAATTACTTTGTACTTTGTGAAAACCGTACTTCATCTTGAAATTATTTCTGTATTGCTTCGCGATTTAAAATTGGGTTGTAATTAAAAATATGTTTGTGTGTTTGATTGAGATTGATTTGATCGTTTGATTTGATTAATTGATTTGATTAATTGATTTGATTAATTGATTTGATTAATTGATTTGATTAATAGATTTGATTAATTTATTTAATTAATTGAATTCATTAATTGATTTTATTGATCTGGCCGGAGTCTCTGATCAATCAGAAACCAAGGGCTGTGGCCTACTCAGAACGCTGTATGCGCGCGCACATCACCAACCAGTAAAGGAGCGACTTCGGTTGTCCACCCTCCAGAGACCCGGCTGCCAAAAAGGCTTTTAATATGGCCAAAATGACTCTCCTTACGGGGGTAAGGACCATAAATACGTCATCAAGGGGTTGAAAATGGCGCGGGAAGATAAGTCCGTAAAAAGGGCGGGAAATGGGTGTAACCAACCAGAGCACGGAGGCTGGATGTTGGGCGAGGGTGTATGGACCAATCAGAAGTCAGAGGTGTGACCTACCCTCAGGCCCTCCAATCAAAGCCCGCAGTCTCAAGCTGAATGCTTGCCCACGACTAATCAGTTGCAAGTGGGCTTGGCCACGTGACTCCCCACTCCTTCCCAAACTACTATCACGGAGTGGGGGTGAAACGTCACAAAAGAGTAGTGGGTCGAAGGTTCCCTCATTCTACTTACACATAAATATGTAGGTATAGGAGCTTATGCAATCGCCCCTTTTTTTCAATATTGTTAAATTTACTTATTACCTCATTTTACGATGTTTGACAAAGTTTCGCCGAGATCGTACATGATGCCTGCGTGTGTGTGTTAGTTAATCATTCCTAGCCCACCGATGGATACTGGAAGACATAAATGTTTTGTTTTGACCCAGTGCTCCAGAATGCATTTACTAATACGTTTTGCAGCGTGCTTAGGTCTTCATCACTGAAAGGCAGAATTTGGAGTTGATGCCATTATCTAGGTGCTATCAAACTGTTTATTAACGCTACTCGCCCTAGATGCAATAACTGTATATCTGTTGCATGTTTCTATTAGTTGCTCTTTGAGCGTCTGAACTTGTTTTCTGACTACTGTTCTATTATCATGTGAAAACCTTACCCCTAAGATCTTAATTGATTTGTTTATCTATTTACAGTGCAATGGGGTATTGTTTCTGTCCTTCCACGCTCCTGCCCAGAAGCCTTCCGCTTTGTCCATACTAAGGGTTGCACCAGAATATGCACCAACACTTAATACATGTTTGGTATTTTATAAAAATCTCGCTCTTGAATGGCAAATATCATTAAGCTGTCTGCATACGCTGATAACGTTAAACCTTTATTGATGTTTGGAACCCTTATACTGCTTAGTTCGTTCCTTAAGTTTTGAAGGACGGGTTCTATGAACAGCACAACTAGAAGTCCTGACATTGGATAACCTTGCTTTATTCCACTTTCCAGCGGGACACTTTTTGTTAGTTTGTTCTTCACTCGAGTAGCTGCTATAGCGTCAGTATACAGTAACTTAAGGGCGCCTGTAAATTTACGACTAAATCTGAAACTGTCTAGCATTTTAAACCGATATTTATGGTTTACTCTGTCAAAGGCTTTCCCTTGATCGAGGGATATAACTGCCAATTGTTTTGATTCACTTCTCGCATAGTCTATTACACTTCGATGAAGATGGAGATTATCTTGAATTGATGTTTTGGGTATGCAATAGGTTTGGTCCCTGTTGATATTTACAACTTCTTTCAATCTGTTTGTTAATGCCTTTGTATATATTTTTTTATCTACCTAGAGTAGTGAAATTGGTCCCCTGTTATCAAACTCATTTCGATCTCCTTTTTTGAACACAAAGGTAAATATTGGTTTACGGATTAACTCCGGCATTTTCCCTTGTTTTTTGGCCTCGTTGAACATTGGAAAACATAGTTCCTTGAGCTTGTCCCAAAAGATTTTATATGATTCTGCTGTAAAACCAACTATTCCTGGAGACTTTCCAATCTTTAGCTGAGAAAGTGCTTCAGTTGGTTCTTCAATCGACAGGTCTTGCCCCAAAGTTTCTTTTCCTGCTTCTTTTAAAAGAGGCAAAAAAGGAAAAGTTGGAGGAATCAATGTATTTGCCTTCAAGGTATCCCTCATTTTTTTGTATGAAACTGGTAAGCGGTTGATACATTAGGTGACTCTGTATCATGTTGACTGCTGGTTCATCAGTATTATGCAAATGTTGAAAATTTATGCTTGCTAGCCTTCCATAACCTTTGTTGTTATAGGTGCTTTTCAATTCAGCCAAAGTAGTGAAAATTTCTTCATCCTTAACGTTCGAGTTTAGTTGTTTATCTAAGGTTTTAAGAATATTTAGGTTGTGATTGGGCCTTTGCACTGTGTAAAGTATAGTTACTTGCTTCATTTTCGTTTTAAGGTTTTCCCAATATGTTATATCATCCTCATCATGTTGTTTTTTATTTCACTAAATAAAGGCTGATAAGACCTCAATGAAGTTTTTGTCATCCAGGAGAGTTTTTTAAAACGCCAGTATGGTGGATGTTTGTCTTCTCCCTCATACTCTCTACACGAGAGTAACATGTGGTCTGAAAATGAAGGTGAAATGGATGTTTTGGCTATTTTATTTACGATTTGCCTTCTGGAATAAAACCTGTATATGCTGGAACAGGAGTTTGGATTATAAAAGGTACATCCGGGTGTGTTCGGGTTCTTCGACCTGTAGATGTCCTGCAGATTATATTCCGTAATTATATTTTGAAGAGCTACGACAGCTTATTAGAATATGAAAAGAGAAGAGATTATAGCCTATAAAAAATTTTATTAATATAAAGTTATTTGACGAATATTTAATAAATTTTCCTTTTCTTTTTCTTCCTCTACTATGTTACGCGTGTGAAAAAAAAACGAACAAGTATCAACATTTTCCATATATTTCGACTACGGTTGTAGTCATTATCAGTGGAAATTTAGCTATACAAAGAACTAAAATTAATATTAAAAATTAGCAACTATGACAAATAATGACGGGCGTACCATATGTAATGGGCCTCACATTTGGCCACCATTTTGTGATTGGTCTTTTTGTTATCCCTACTGTTGGGGGTTATTTTGTGATGGTCGTCACGTTGGGAGTTGTTTTATGATGATTTATAATGTTTGGGTTCAATTTCATTCTTTTACAATTTCGAACTCATTGAGTAAAAATTTTATATTGTTTTTATGAAAATGTGAAATGATTTTACATTAACTAAATGATTCTAATTTATAAAGATAGCATTCATTAACTAAACTTTACTTTTATTGTTATCATATTTCTATCGGTGTAAATGAACTTTAATAATTACACAACAAATTCCTTTCTCCTTGGATATGGACGCTCCAGCTAGCTTAATGTGGGTTAAATAGTTATCGTTATCAAAATTATTCTCAATCTGATGTTATTAATTACCTGTACTTTGCAATTGATTGAACTTGCTTTCTTCAGAATTGACACACGCAGTATTAGTATAAGCTTTTAAGATTTGCAATAGTCAATAATAAAAATGAATCAAAAGTGATAATATTTAATTAAGTCAAATTTTAAATGCAGACAGTGTTGTTTACAACATTACATAAAAATGATTCTAATTCTATGTTAGTACTCTTAACGTTAACATGCAAAAACAATCCTTTACAAATGATCTACGAAATACGTTTTCGTTCAGCATTTGTATCCAAACATAAATTTTAGAATAAATAAAACACCGATTTTCGTTTATTTGTACTATCAAATGGTCTTACTTGTTATCACTTTGTTGAAAAGCTGATGATGTAATGCTTGCCTTACTTGGACCGCAAAGGGGCCTCGCATAGGTTATAGACTGCTGGCGCCTTCCTCTCTTTATTCTTTTTACTATCTTCTTTGAATCTTTGTTGAGGAGCAATACTGTTCTAATTTTCTTTCACCAGTTAATGATTTTAGTCAATAATCGCTCGATATACTTACACCACAGTTTTTACTCAATTGTTCAGTTTTAACTACAAATAGCCTGCACTACAAAATGCAAACTATTTACAAACCGCGAATGCTCCCTTTTATACATCCATAAATTCGAGTTATTGTCCTTTATACTTTGATTTACCAATTTGGATCGATTACTGTCTATTATATTTATTGTTCACTATTTAAATACAATTGATTACCGTTCTGAGACATATAAAACGCGTTATCTTCACTTATTACGTCACTTTTTATACGTATTTTCGGTTAATTTTGCAATCCTCCTTATTTCCGCCAACTCGACAACAATTGCACTTTATATTAGTTAAGCTTTTCTCGCATTCATACGGAAAATATCATTTATATTCTCTTTACGCAATACTAACTGACTTTTTCATTATAGTTGCACAATATTAATCGCACCATAAATCGAGCTGCAGTGCTCGCCTTTTTCTTGTTTGGTTAACTTCAATTCAACCTTGATCGCTTACTCAGTGCGACCTTTTCTGTTCGCTTACTTAGCGCGACTGACCTTCATCGCTTATTTAACGCGACTGACTCCTAGTACACCTCATTATGACAGCGTTCCTACGTACTCCCTTATACAAAACAGTCATATCCTGCAAATACCGCGTATAATCAAAAATATGAATTGCATTTATACACAAATAACCAATAACCATTTAATTTCATATAACAGCGCGAAATTTAAATTTCTTAATGCTTCCATTACACATAGTGGAGGAAGAAAGAAAGAAGGAATATATATATATATATATATATATATATATATATATATATTATATATATATATATATATATATATATATATATATATATATATAAATATTTACACGATTATTGTGTCGTTATCATAATTAAGTGTTGTTTTTTGTAAATGTCTTTCATACAGAATTTCGTGACTGCAATACATACTTACAGGCTTTGAAGGCTATAATTGTACCAGTGTATGTCGTGGATAGTAACATACATCCACACAGACATGGCCAATCTTGGCGAAACTTGGCCAAACGCTGTAAAATGAACTAATAAGTCGATTTAATGATAGCTAAATAAACAACGATTGCATAACATTCTATATCCACATACATGTTGGCGAATTAGTGTGACAAAGTCCCATATCTCCTTTATTTAAAGAGATACAAAAGAAATTAAATACAAAAGTTGTAAGATATGTTCTGGTGCATATTCCAAAAATATTTTTAATTATACAGGGTAGATCATAAAAGCTTAGAAGTAATTTTAAATTTTTTTTTAAATAGAAAACCCTATATATTATTACATATTTAGATTCTACATACAATTTTAGACGCATTTTTATGTATAATGTCCTATACCTAAGTCTAACCGTTTTTGACAAATTTCAATTTTTTTGTCAAAAATGACGTTTGCAGGCCAAAACATAGGTGGAAATCTTTTCTAAACAAAGCCTTTATCAATTAGTTATGGTTGGTTTCCTTGGAAATGGGGACCTACTCTAATGGGATGTATTGATATTTTTGTAATACATTCATACAGGGTGTTCAAAAATGGACAATAAACAGTAGATTCAAAAAAACCTATAGCCATTTTTTTTTAATGGAAACCCCCTATTTGTTTAATTCTATCTTATTTAGCATTAAAAATAAGGGTGACTTTGTATAAGAGTGTATATTCGAAAAAATTGTAGTTTTTGAAATAATGACAATTTAACATTTTTTTATTGTAAAAAGGCTATACGGCTTTCAAGTTTTGTTGTTAGTTGGCCGTGACGGCGGGGCGCTGCTAAACAAAAAAAATCGAGCACTTCAGATCGAAATATTACAATGTATTGAACCCCACATAAATAATTATTTTATTAAAGAACTTGAAGTAAAGACAATATTTTTTTGATTCAACACATTATGTCCTAATCCTAATCATAAACTTAACACCTCTAATGTAAGTAAACCTGTAACTAATTATACAGATAAAAGTACTAGATACACGTCAAATACGTACTATCTAATAAGTTGTTCGAAATGTCCGCCTCTTTCTTAAATACACAATGCAATACGTCTCTCAAATTCGCTGCTTAAATTTCTACACATTTCAACAGTAATGTTTTGAAAACAGTTTCTAATCCTAATCTTCATGTCTTCCTTTGTTGTAGGCGGTATTTTATAAACCTGCTCTTTGACGTACCCCTATATGCTAAAGTCCATTTTAGTAAGATCTGGGGATCTAGCAGGCCAAACAACAGGTCCTCCTCTCCCAATCCAACATTCTGGATATCTAGCATTTAAAAAGTTATTATCGGTCCTGTATGATGTACTGGGGCCCCATCATGAAGAAACCACATTTCTTGTTGTGTATCCTGTGGTACTTGACGCAACAAATTAGGTAGATGGTTTTGCAGAAAGTCTAAGTATACTTCCCCTGTTACTCGTTGATCAAAAAAATATGGTCCAATTACATTACCGACAACACCTCCCCAAACATTTAAAGACCATCTAGTTTGAGAAGTATATCATACAAAATGTGGATTTTCGGTAGAATAGTAATGAAAATTGTGTCTGTTTACACTTCCGTTTCTGTGAAATGTGGCCTCATCTGTAAATAAAATCAAATGAACAAAATTTCTTTGTTAGTTTATTTTGTTTTGAGCCCATTGACAAAATTTCAGTCGTCTTTGATAAACTTCAGGAACCAACTCTTGAAGTAGTTGAATGTGATAGGGGTGCATTTTTTGAGACTTCAATATCCACTCTACCGTACGTCGTTCAACACCAACCTGCTGAGAAATGGGTCGTTGTCCAACATATGGATTTTCGGTAACTCTTAATAGTACATTTAATTGATTTTCCTCAGTCTGTGCATGTTTTTCCCTAGTATTTTTTTCATATAACACATTGCCAGTTCTTTCAAAACGCTCTAAAAGCTTTTCAAATGCCCTTCTTTCAGGTTGCCGTCTCTCTGGAAACCGTAGTTGATACAGTCTTCTTGCTAAGAGCGTATTCTTATCACTAGCTACCAAAACAAAAATCATATCAACCATCTCGGCTTGCGAAAAATCCATTATTTACAAGTTTAATTCAAGTTTTAAATCAATTTGCTATAAAATAAACTAATGGATCACACAAATTATCAACTGACAATAAATAATGACGTTTCTGATGATCTCTGTTATTTTAATATGCCACGCCTCGCCGTCACCGCCAACTAACAACAAAACTTGAAAGCCGTATAGCCTTTTTACAATAAAAAAATGTTAAATTGTCATTATTTCAAAAACAAAAAAAAATGACTTTACAGGTTTTTTTGGATCTACTTTTTATTGTCCATTTTTGATCACCCTGTATGAATGTATTACAAAAATATCAATACAGCCTATTAGAGTAGGTCCCCATTTCCAAGGAAACCAACCATAACTAATTGTTAAAGGCTTCGTTTAAAAAAGATTTCCACCTATGTTTTGGCCTGCAAACGTCATTTTTGACAAAAAATTTGAAATTTGTCAAAAATGGTTAGACTTAAGTATAGGACATTATACATAAAGTGTGTCTAAAATTGTATGTAGGATCTAAATATGTAATAATAATAATATATAGGGTTTTCTATTTAAAAAAAAATTTAAAATTACTTCTAAGCTTTTATGATCCACCCTGTATAATTAAAAATATTTTTGGAATATGCACCAGAACATATTTTACAACTTTGGTATTTAATTTTTTTTTTGTATCTCTTTAAATAAAGGAGATATGGGACTTTGTCACACTAATGCGCCACCCTGTTTGTACGTATATGTAGGTTGGAAGGTAATAATAGTGTATTGAGTATCAAGAACAGTAAGGGACGTTTACCGGTCGACGGCCATGTTTAGAGGTTGAGCGATAGCGAAGTCTCCAATTTGGCCAGAGACCGGTACAACCCTTAATGTTCGTGATGCTCATACTGTTTTTTTGCGCAATTGTATTAAATTTACCACAATTGAAATTATTTAATTTCTACTAAATAAACGAAAAGTCAAAAGTGGCATTTTAAATAGAAATTTCCAAATTTTTTGTTCTTATTGTTGTAAAATGTAGGTAGTATATATGATTCTACGTTGGTAAGTAAAAGACGTCGGTAAGTAAAAGACGTCGGTAAGTAAAATACTTACCGACGAGTTGGGCCTCGCAACCAGTAAACATATTCTACTGTCTTGGTAACAGATATGGTAAATAAACGAAAAAGCTCAATCGTGCAAAAACATATTTTCATAAATAAAAACCAAATAATTAAACTGGCAGCATTCTATGATTAATAATTATGACGCAGATCGAATTATAAATGCATGTAGGTAGTTGGTAAAATTGTTATCTTAATTAAACCATTTATGTAAAAATATAGTTAGTTTGTACTCTAGACGCATAACGTACACTATGTGTATGCAAATTTTATCGATTTGGTTTCTTAAGTATTTGTTTCTTTTACTTTTCATAAATGTCTAGAAAAATCAATTCAACATTACGTAAATACTTAAAAAAACAATGGTTGGTTATATTTGCGGTATAAATAGTTTGAGTATTAAAACTATAAATTGTAACTAAACTTGTGGGTTATTACTGCCATGATTTGTACTAGAAAACTTGAAATCTGCGCTGTGTAAGACTTTTATTATTGACTGGAGTTCTTATAAAGAGGTAATTAATATAATTAACAACACGCAATTCTAGTTTAAATACCCCCATATACATAAAATAAGTTTCTACGTAAACATATCACACATCAGAAATTTCGTATCGACATTAGTTATACGGAACAAGCGTAAATATTCAAAGATCTGTTAAAAAAAGCTCTCCTTGAGGTAATTTGCATCGATAAAATCATCAGTGTCAAGGTTTTCGCACCTTGGCCCAAAATTCAACAGTTTTATTTAATTAGAACGCATGTTGCAGTAAACTTGAACATTAAAGCCCTTTTACGGAAGGTTAAGGTATAAACATTAGATTGGTGCTTAAAACTAGGTATTTCACAAAATTCCTCACATATTTGCGAAAAGGACAAACGAAACAAAGTAAAAATCGTGTTTCAGATTGCTTTAAGATAAAATGGATATTTTTAGACATACTTTTGTTCTTTTTGATTTTATGACACCGTTTGATAAATTATTTCACAGGCAAGCAGTTTGCATGTTGAAATTTTGCTTGGACAATGTTGTAATACATTGCAATAACTCAAACTACCGCAATAACCTCTAATGATGACATTGTTTTATGAAAGTCTAAAACAGGAATAACTTAAATGAATGTTTTCTTCCAGTAAGTATAATATATGCTAATTATCAACATTTCGTGCTTTACTCTATTTATGAAAAGTAAGATTAAAATTTGTATACTCAAAATTGTTGCCTTAGGACTTACACACTGAACGTCTTTGATGGAAGAATGATTGTAACCATTTAATGTCCATATATGAATATGCATTTAATTACGGCTTTATCTAATAAGTACATAAAAACAACAACAAAAAAGAGAGAAAAAATTGTTAACGCTTACACTATAACGAATGGTGAGGCAAAATTTAGCCATCAGCTAGTGTTTCACTTAACCCCTTTATACCCAAGCTTTACATAAAAAAATTTATGGGTCACGTAAAACAGTAATGATTATCTCATCCTTAGTGACAGATTTCATAATAGTTAATAAGTGTTTTTTCTACTCCTATAATACAACACACGAATAATGAAACTCTCTACTATACATGTAAACTTTCCGTTACGTAATACTACTACGTAATAAAAAATACCTACCTACAAAATGGAAATTAAAAGAAATGAAATAATTTTAATAACATTTTTTTTAGGATAATTATGCAACCTCTTTTATAACAATAAAAATATCGATAACACAGCTTGCATTTTGAATCATATTTATTTAATTTTTACATTTATTTCGTTTTACATTAAAAACCTTCATAAAGAAAAGCTATGTAATATTATTAAATTTTCTTTAAAAAATATGTATACACATTTTCTTATAAAATTAATCAATAATCATTATAGGAATAGGAATGTTTTGCCAATAAATTACGCGTCGCATCAAAAAATTGCATAGAACTTAATTAATCCATGTGAGTAGAAGGGAGGCACCATGTGCCATCTTGGATTTTGACGTCACAAGGATGCCCCACGTGGGAGACCGTATTTTCCACCTTTATTTTTTATAGTTTCTTTTCGGAGGTCTTTTTCAACCCCTTGATTTTCACCCCTATGGTTTCTTTTCGGAAGCCTTTTTCAACCCCTTGATTTTCACCCCTATGGTTTCTTTTCGGAGGCCTTTTTCAACCCCTTGATGAAATTTTCATCTCTAATTAAGGCCTTTTTTGTTTTTACTAGCTTACTTGAGGGAGAGTATTTTTTACCCTTATTTTATGTTTTCTTTTGTAACGTGCCAATTTCTTGTCTGACGTTACCTTAATTTAAATTTCGAAATTTGCATTATTATTAATAAGTATATTTACATTACATTAGTATTTTAAGCATTTCTTTTTTTCGTTCAATAATTAAATTTTTATATCGCAATATTTTCTCTTCAGTCTACATAATTACGAACGTCCCTGTGTATATTTTAGACATTCAATTTTAGTTCTATGCGCAACGTAAGTTGAGCATGTTCGAGGCATTTCCTTTTACCATGTCGTGCCTTTAACACGTTATCTTTTTTTTAAGTTTTGCTTCCCTTTTATAAGGTATGTAAAGGCGTTTAGTTACATTTTCTATATATTATATTTAATAGGGAAACAAGAATAAGAATACGGAATAATAATACAGTTTATCTTCAAGAAAAAGCTTTTATTTTGGTAAATTTACGTATCATCGAGTGGCGTGGGTGACGTCACGAACAGTTACTTTGTTAAAATGGCAGATAAATGCAATGTCATCTTTATGAACCTAAATGGAGATACCTTTGTTTTGCAGAAATCACATGCTGTTATACATATTCTGCGTTCTTCGTTCGAATCTGCGTTTGTTATATCCTTCAGTTGTAGGGTCAACAACATTTGGTGCCAATATTTGAATGTTACTAAATGCTACAGTACGTCTATTTTTTTATGTTGAAGACATAAGAAAGTTATAGTGCCTTCCCTTACGTTTATGTTCCGTTATTTGTACGTTAATTACAAATGGAAGTTATCTTTATATTATCGTATATTTTGTCTTGGAATTGGAAATGAAAATTCTCAAGCTACAGTTCGTTTAAGACGAGATTAAAATATTTGTTTTGTACAAGTAAGTACTTATCTTTTTAGTGCAGTTAAGTAAATAACAAATCAGTTAGTGTTATTTTGATACGGTTAAAAGAAAGAAACAGTTAGTCCTGCTTCTGAAATAAAAACATTTGAGTTCATAACCTATCACAACTGTAATTTGTTGACATTGGTCAATATACGTGTCATTATTGAATACCTACATGTTGAATAAATTGCATTTTGAATTCTAAGTATACATTGATTGTACGTTTATCTACAGTGTTTAATTTAGTACTTTAAGATTGTAAGGTAGTACAAGAAGTAGCGTTTTAGTTATTTTATTCTGATATTAATCAGACATTTTGCTTTATTAAATATACATATAAATACAGATGTTTAGTGCTTATTCAGATTACCTATTATGTTCTGAGATACAACCTTTCTCAATTTTTGTTATATTTTATTTATTAAACCCAGAAATTGAGTGGTGCCCAATTAAACAAATGCTAATACTGATTATATCTATGAAAATATCTCTGCTTTCCTCACACCTGATGAACGAGTTCTCAATTTTAGTACGTTTTATAAGTTTGTACCTCACTGAGCTAGACCGTGGTACGATTTACCTTACCTTTATATAACAACACTCTTAAATTTTTATTTGTTATACTTTTCGGTGGCCTTTTTCAACCCATGATGGGAATTTCAACCCTGATTATTTTTGTTTGTATTAAGAGCCCTTTTGGTGGGGAGCCCCTGGAGGTTAGGCAATTGTATTCTTCAAATTCCTATCTACAGATTGTAACCTTACGAACTTTTATTTACACATTGGGGTTGTATTCTAATAAGGGGGCCTAATGCTATCTTGTAAGGCTGATATAGGGCTTCTCAACTCACTGCTGAGACTTAGCCCCGTGACCCTTGAAGTAAAATTTGAATTTGTTTTCTAATAAGGAGGCCCTATTGCTATCTTATACGACAGGTGTATGAACTTGTGTTAGGATTTGATCTTGCGTGGGGAATTTGAATGACAGTAAAATTTAATTATGGAACACTTATTTTTATTGTAAATATCATAATTAAAAAAGCCTCAGTGAATTATAAAAAATAAAAAATTACTGAAGTTCAGATTATTCTCTAACGAAACAAAAATTTTTATTAAGTTAATTAATTACATAACAGTTATTACAATATTGTTTTCTAAACGAATATTAAAACTGATTGTTTTACCTGCATTGATTGCATTGAAATATGTTTAATAGCCACCCTCTCGTTAAATTGTTGTATATTGTACACCTTAATATTTTTAAAGAAACTTATTGTTACGTATAACTTAGCTATGTTTTATAACTGTAATTAAAAATCTGTACAAGTAAATAAAATAAATAAAAGGTTAACAGCACACTTACCAGCTCTGTATTGAAAGAACATTTTAGGGACTGATTCACGAGTGATAGTAACTGCTCTGTGTTACTCATCTAATCAAACTAAAGCACTTTCTATGTTTTACGTTTATGAATAGTTGATGTAAAACTAGCTATTGATTTCCCCATAATTAATTTTTAGAGTTTAAATATACAAACAACCTAATTATCTTTATCAGACTTACTGCAACTCGCATTTACCTTTCCCTTAAAGTAATTAATAACAAATCGGTTGAACAAAATATTATATATTGTCCATACATATATACACACGCAAATTGTTTTTTTATAAAAACCGCATTAAAAGTTTGGAATGTAATAATTACATGTTTTAATTCCACTACAACAATATGTAGTTAGAAACCACTGTTCATGTTTACTTTTAGCTAATTACTGTGTAATTATATAAACCTGTTAATTTTAATAATCTACCAACCCAATTTTTAAAAACACATGCTGAATTAAAAAGAAAGAAAAATAATAGGCTCATCTGATATTACGCAACTCTTAATTAAAAAAAGTAAGATACTAAAAAATCTCTTTATTTATCAGAATACAATGGTTGGGTAACAGGCGTTAAAACAATAATTTGATTATCTCGTCATTTACAATTAAACATGTACTAAAAAAGTTTTTTACAAAATCAAACATAGGTAAATTATGTAATCTAAAATATAGAAACATTAATGTGTAAAGTCCACACACATTCGAATGGTAATCTTGCAGTATTACTTTATTGTATAGGAAGCATCTGGAATTTTTCTCTAGGAAACGTAAATAATATCCTTGCGGTGCGCGTCCAAAGGAATCAAAATATTCCCCATTACCATTCTCGCCAATGTAGATACCGGTCCAATGCTGACCTGGTTTGTTGACAGGATCCGTGTTTACGATAATTGCACACGGTCTAGGTGCGTGTCTCGTTAGTTGATTAAAAGCACGTACAAGCCGAAACACATTCTTCTTGTGGCTGGGGATCGATTTCTAGCATCTCAACACCTGTACTGCATACATCTTTGGAATTGGTATGCATCTAGGATTCATTATAAACAGGTTGCATAATTATCCTCTGTCATAAAAATTGTATTCTAATAAAGGACAAAGACATGTAAAGATAATGAGAAGTGTTTTATAATAAAAGATTTTATTTAATTAATTTAACCTGTTAACATGTGTCAAGATTATTTTATTTTATAGAAGCAGTCGGCCTTGGATTTTTTTAAGTTAACTTGTATCATATACGTAAAATTTCGCGACGCGAGCATAATCGAGATTGTAAGACAGGTGTAGGGTGTCGCAACTTGTTCTCGGGTCTTTGCCCCTTGTCGTGATCGCAACTTGTTCGTAGGCCTTCGTGTATTGTCGTGGTACCCTTGCCGGAAAATTTGAATTTCTATTATAATAATAAGGAGCCTAATGCTAACTTGTAAGACAGGTGTAGGGCTGCGCGACTTGCTCTCGGGGCTTTGTCCCTTGTCGTGTCCCCAATGGCGGAAAATTTGAATTTGTATTTGTATTTAAGTCTCTGCAGGTTATGGCTGGAAATATGAATCTGGATTATAATAAGGGGTATAATGCTAACTTGTAAGACAGATGTAGGGCTTAGCAACTTACTTTCAGGCCCTCGCCCCTCGACCAAAAGTTTGAATTTGTTTGTGGCGCCATCTATGAGGGGAAATTTGAACGTGTGTTATAATAATAAGGAGGCCTAATGCTAACTTATAAGACGTCTGTCTTATAAGTTAGCATTAGGGCGTCGCAGCTTACTTACTTTCGGGTCTTAGCCCCTGGCCCCTTGGCAGGATATTTGAATTTGGATTTGTATTTAAATGTTTACATTCTGGTTACTTATTGCCAAAAAATTGAACTTGTATTCTAATAAGGGACCTATTGCTAGCTTATGAGACAAAACATAGGAACCTGTGTTAGGGCCTGTGCCCTCCTATCGTGGCGCTTGTTGGGAAATTTGAATTTGTATCGTCATCTAGTTGTGTATGGCCTAATGAATACTTTCTGTAATATAGGTGGCACCATCTAGCGTTATATTTCTAGGACTAATTAGGGTTTTATTTGTGGCACCATCTAGTGGTATATTTTTAAACTAGCGAATGTTTCTGTAATAAAGGCGGCGCCACCTAGCGGTATATTTCTAGGACTAATTTGGGTTGTTTGTGGTGCAATATAGTGGTGTAAAGGCTAATGAATGTTTTCTGTAATAGGAGATGATCGTGTTCGTCTCTCCCTCGTCTCTTTCTCAAACTCAAAATCAATTACCCAAATCAAATCAATTAAATTAAATACCAAACTGATTTAATTTAATCAACAAAATCAGCTCACAATTCAAAAAATAGCAGTATGATTGAACGCACAGAGTGCAAAAAAAGCCAATCTCACACTTATTGTAGCTACCCATCTAACCGCACTTTCGCATTAACTGCAGCATTGTTAGTGTAGGTTCAAACACCGTTAGGAAAAACAAGTTTATTAACAAAATTGAAGGAAAGCTTAGCGTTTGAAAATATATTACTGTTATTATAAACAACAATACATCATTTTTGTTTAATCACATCCTTTATCGGTCTTCTTCTTCTTGAACCGTGATTCGTCGCTATTGTCATCATGGTTTTGAGATTCGTCTTTCTCCTCTACCTCATCGCTCTTCTTGCTCTTCTGTGAATCATCACCATCACCTTGGATGTGTTCATCCGCGTCATCGTTTCCATCATCATCTTGAACGGTTATGTTGCAATAGTTTATTAACAAGTCAGTGAAATCTCTAATGTCCGCTGATGTTGGTTCATAAACAGGAGAATACATTATAATAATGCTCACTCGATGACAGTTACACTTTAAAGAGCGAAACGCACGAGAAACGAGAATGCCAAAGCTGCTAGCCTTGGGCCTTGTGCGCTGGCGCGCTCGTCAATGTTCGGGTAGAATCGGTTATCTTCGGGGGAAGTTTGAAGTATTGACCTAACCACACTCCAACATCTTTCCTAGGGGCATGTTTATAAATCTAAACTCCTTTTTTATGGCTGAGGTAGTTTCTCCTAAGACGGCTGAGAATACTGCTAGCCTTGGGTCTTGTGCGCTGGCGCGCTCGTCAATGTTGGGGTAGAATCGGTTATCTTTGGGGGATGTTTGAAGTATTGACCTAACCACACTCTAACATCTTCCCCAGGGGCATGTTTATAAACGCGCACCCGTCTTAGGAGAAAATACCTCAGTCATAAAAAAGAGTTTAATGTTTTCTTAATTGTATTTGTGTGTTACTTTAAGATATTTGTAAATAGTAAGGTAAATAAAAATAATTAATTTAATTCATGAAATAACCCTTTTTCCAATACAATTTAAAATATCTCCAAAACTATTAAGTTTAGGTATAGGAAATACCTATGATAGATTAAACTAAATTGACTGTAGTTTATGATGGTGATATAAAATATAGGGCGATGCATTTAAAAATACTGAGCAAATAATGAATGTGTGTTTTGACTTACCCTGTATTAGATTTAAAGAGTATTTGCAAAAATACAGGGTGTTTCATTAAAAAAACATATCTTTGATGCCGTACAGTGTTATGGAAGACCCTGTATATTTGTAACTAATTTTAAAATGTGATTCTTACAGGTACCTCCTATAATAACAGATATAACGGACTTTGTCAAAAAAGTTGATGTTATATAATTCATACATATTTATGTAATAAATATATATGAATTATAATTCTTGTACAAGTCTTATCTTCTAAGGATGAAATTTCTTTATAAAATTTGAAATTAAAAAAATTTT
This sequence comes from Vesta saturnalis, assembly GCA_036346205.1. Classification (NCBI taxonomy): domain Eukaryota; kingdom Metazoa; phylum Arthropoda; class Insecta; order Coleoptera; family Lampyridae; genus Vesta; species Vesta saturnalis. The sequence goes on from JARFJB010001921.1 coordinate 4,437,032, forward strand.
CCTTTAATTAAAGGTTTAAAATTTGACCTTAATTTAAATTGCCTATACAATATAAGATTTAAATTATTTATATAATATAATATTATAATAAATATATATAATTATAATTTTAAATTATTAGATAAATTTTATATCTTTATAATAAATTAAAATAAATTATATTCATCATAAAATTCATAATAATGGTACATCCATTAGATATACTTATATATACACATAGTTTAATTTAAAAAAATAATATTTTATACAACCTATAATGTATTTTATGAAAATACTTCTTAAACAATGTTACTATTCACTTCTACAGAATAAACACTTTTTAATATATATATATATATATATATATATATATATATATATATATATATATATATATATATATATATATAATATATATATATATATATATATATATATATATATATATATATATATATATATATAATATACATAATAATAATAATACATA
>JARFJB010001921.1:4442500-4615000 GCA_036346205.1 Vesta saturnalis
TTCGAAGCTTCGTCAAAGACATCAAAAATTTACATATGTATGCATGACGTTTACTTCAGTGTAAAAAATCACCGTCTATTATCGTCAACTGCAAAAAAAGTTTCATGTCATCATTAACCATAAATAAAGTGGGGTTAATCTGTTTATTTTTAAGGTAACTAATGAATCAATGGCGTTAGGAGTCCTAATTTTTAGTTCGAATTTTTGCTCCCACTTTTAATGTGGTAAATTGAAATGAACCATAAAATACTGCACTACATTTATACAGTAATCTATTCTTTATAGAATCGTTCATTATAAATTTTCACTTCTCTTATACTCTATAGAAGTAGAAAAAGGATATTACACAACTCGTGTGGTAATGCCTATTACGCACTCGCGACTAACAGGCTGCTTACCACCCTTACTCTATATTGTACTATGTTATACTGCCACTTAAAAGCCGAAGTTAAACATTTGAATTCGATCGGAACAGAATTTTGTTTTATTTATAGCATTGTATAAAGGCTTTCAGAAACAACTGTGGGATGCCTGGGTATCAAGCATTTTAATGTTTCTAACGCCAATAGATGTATAAAACGCAATCGCTTTGTTCATGGAAGCATTTAAATTTAACTTAAGAAAACTGAGATACTGTTTCATATCATCAGCTATGCGTGATATTGACAATTGTTAATGGACTCAAGAATATCGCTGGTATATAAAATTAAAATCAGCGCCATAGAACAGAGCGCCGTGGTACTCCGGTACTACTCATGTGACAGATTCCCAATAAATTTAATTTTAGTAGCTCATATATCGTGGTGTGCGAAGAAAGATGTCCTTCTTAGAATTTACCAGGCCTTAATCCTTTCCAAACTTGGTTACGGTGTAGCAGTTTTGTCTAGCGCCAGAAAATCTCATATAGAAAAGCTAAACACTTCCCTGCGCAGGACTACGGTTATGTAATGGGGCTTTCCGCACATCGCGGTTAGACGATATTTGTTTCGAATCTAACACTATTCCTCTTCAATACATTCTTAATGCATCTCTTCTTAGTTACGCTCTTAGAGCAAGTGCCCAGCCAAATCATCCGAACTACAATTCCTTCGTTAACAATGATTTTGGCCATTGCACTAATAGAAATTCGGCTATGCGCCCTGCTGGCGTGAGAGCTAACGAGATAAGCAGAGACATTGGTCTTGATTATCCATGTCATATGCATTCTTACGATGAAGGTGAAGTACCACCATGGCTAATTAGTCAACCGAACATCCACATTGATAATTGTGTTCGTGATGAGACTAAAACTGCTATAGAAGTAATCAAAAAATCATTTATTAAAGTTTTATCTGAACACGATGATTACACTGTGGCTTTTACAGACGGCTCAAAATGCAAAACCGGAGTTGGAAGTGCTATTTATGTTGAAAATAACGCCTACATCTGGTCTATTTCTAATTAGGCAAGGGTATTTACTGCTGAATTGTACGCAATATTACAAGCTTTGCACTATTGTGCCTTACATAGAGAAAGTAAGTTTTAATCTGCAGTGATTCTTTAAGTTCACTATGAGCTCTAGAAAATACCTACTCCAGAGACACATTAGTTAAAAGAATACTGGATAGCATTGCTTGGTTATCAAAGTCACGTAAAAAGATATGTTTCACATGGTGCCCTTCTCACTGCGGAGTATTGGGAAACGATCTTGCAGATGATGCGGCTCGTAAGGCCGCACGCAGAAATATTTATCAAGTTTGCCCTGAAGATGTAATAGAGACAATAAAAAAGAAAATAGTATATTTCGCTTTTCAAAATTACGGAAACAATTCAGTTTTTTCAAAAATTAACCCAGATCCCACAATATGGAGATTCCCCAAAACTGTCACACGAACAGAGCAAGTAGTGATCTCACGATTACGCATACGACATACTAACCTTACCTCAACATATTTACTTTTAAGGAGGAAAGTCCCTCCTGCACAGAGTGTAATGAATTACTTACTGTATCTCACATATTAGTGAACTGTAAACTTTACACTAGACAAAGGAGTAAGCATAGATTGGGTGACACTATTGAACAATGTTTAAAAAATGACATACAAAGTATCCACAACTTAATCAAGTTCCTAAAAGAAACCAGTTTATTGCAAAAAATTTGAACTGGTAAGCTCCGTAATATTAGAATTTACCTACAATTTCGATATGAACAGTTTCGCGTGCAAATGACCTAGTTGTCGAAGCACCCAAAAAAAAATAATAATAACAATAATAATAGTAATAATAATAATAATGTTTATTGCTGTAATTATGTTTGACTAACTTTCTTATATCAGAAGGCAACACTTTAAAAAACTTAACAGATAAGTTTACGTGACTTTTATGCGTTTTAGTCACTTAGTCAACTTGAAGAGACCCCTAAATAAATCCTTACAGTTCCCATGTATCATAACAGTGCAGGTCAGTTTTTACATTCAGTTCATGAGATATTGTTCTTGCGTACATAATACAATTTAATATTTAGATATAAGGGATGGTCAGAATTTGATGATCTTGAAAAATTTGTTTGCGGTTTTTCTGCATCCAAGGCCTCCTAAGATACGCACCGCTCGGCGCTGAAGAGAAAAGATGCGTGGAGTGTTTGAACAAGTGTCCTAAGCAATATTGCTTACATTACATAAATGGCATTGTATAAATGCATAATAAGCAAACTTTAAGGACTTGAGATGTTTTGAGCAAGTCGATGTAGATATATATTGCTACAAAGTACTTTGGCAAGAGAGTTTGTATGTTCTGCAATGTTTAACTTAGCGTCTACTCGAAGTTCAAGAAATTTCACTTGATCTGGATTCACAAAGTTAAACTTTTTCATTGGCATAACCGTTTTGTTTTGGTTCAAAGTTAACCTATATTTCCAATAGGTTATCTATTACCATTTTTGAGCCAAACTCATTGCTTTTTTTGAATCGGATAGTACTTCTTCAAACCTGTTGTTACTTATAGGTAATTTAGTGTCATCTGCATACAAAGGACACTCAGTTATTATTGACAAATAGTGTGGGAAATCATTGAAAAAGATTAAAAAAATGAGAGGTCCTAAAATGGAACCTTGAGTAACTCCTGAGGTAACCATTTTGAAATTTGATAATTTATTATTAATTTTTAACGCTTGCAGTCTATTTTGTGAGTAGGATGAAATTAAATCACAACTAAATTGGTCAAAATTATAAGCATATTTTAAATAAATAAATATCATGTGAAACACAATCGAATGCTCGTGATAAATTCAAAAAGATTGACATAGTATAGTGAGTTTCAAAAAGTGTATCATTTGACGATAGATCACAATTTCGAAGCTTTTAGAACGTGCTGGCAGTATTGACACTGGTCGATAACCGCTAGAACAGTAGCAATTTTCAACTTGTCAGGAAGTATCCCAGATTGGAAAGATAAATTAACTAATTTTGTGAGAAGTACAATTAACGCGCTACAATTCCGTAAATATCTGTAGCGCAACTATTTTTTTCCGCTTGAGATATGGGATGAAATTTAAACAATATGTCCATACTAAGTTTAATGTACGCACGACAAGTATCTATCGGATCAAGACTTGCATTACAAGAATTTTAAGGCTCACTCTTTATAGACTGAATAAAATAATTACTAAAAGTATGTTCATTAATGGTAATTTATTGTTGACTCGAATTATTGCTCAAAGAATTTATAATCCTCCACGCCGCTTAAACTGTATTGCTTGAATTCAAGATTACACTATCGTAATTGGTATGTTTGGCATTTCTGGTAGCCTCTCTGTAGTCTCTCCGAAGATAACTTCTCCTAAGTTTTAAATCATTATGCTTTTCATTAGGGTACATAATATCAACAAAAGCTAACAGATTGCGTTTCTCGCGCAAATTACTATTCAACCAATTTATATTGCTATCACAAACACGAACTTTAACATTTTTTCCGGAAACGCTATCAAAAAAGCCTCCATAAAATAATCAAAAAATATTTTAAACTTTTCGGAATAACAATAGTTGGTAATATTAAAAAAATCCCAATTTACTACACTTAGAGAATTAAAAAACGGTATACATCCCCTTTTTGTAATTGGTCTATACGCATTATTAGTCAATTTTGTGTTACAAGGTAGCATTTAGATTGTAATTAATAGTTAGTGCTGGACCAAAATGATCCGATATCATAATATCGCATATTCAAGACAATTGTGAAATCTAGTTGCCTCAAAATTTGTTTGCGAATGTCTATAGGATACTAAAAGGACGCAAAGATTCACATTAAAATCACCCGTTATTATGACATTGCTAGAATATGCTAACTCATACAATAAATCATTAATATTATTTAGAAACGTATCGAAATCTCCATCGGGAGAGCCACAATTACATTAAAGCAAATTACAGCAGTCAGTTCGCAATGAAACTCAATTGATAATAATTTATTAATGTTATTTAAAGTTTTAAACGCAAAATCACTGTGAAGAAGCAACACACAATAACTAATTCATTTGACTGCATCCAATGTTCAGTTATACATATAACTTTAAATTGAATTGCCATTGTACACGAGAATGTTTCTAATTCCAAGATTTTATTACGGAGACACTGTATATTTAAACGAAATATTGAAAACTTATTATTTGTTAAGCTGTTTTTATTGTATTCGGACGAAACATAAAAAAAACACTACCACTCCTACAGGCCATATATTTGGATCTTTTGTATTTTCTAATTCCGTTGTGCTTACAGAAAATTTAAATGATGAATATTCATCGGGACGTTTGGAATTAATATTCAAACATTTTTGCTGAGTTTATATTTTTTGATTTGAGATATTGAGTGAAACCAATATCCAGACCACGTAGATGAATGGCCTGATCTATTGGGAACCTTCAAAGAACTTTCGGTACAGAAGCCTTTTGCGCCTGATAGTTTCTTATTATTTATATTTTTTTTCTGTCTAGAAACAATAGTCCCCTCTCCTTCCGTCTCTTGGACTTCATAAACAGTAGCGTTGTCTAATATGGCTGAATTAGTAAATGCTTCTGGTCTGGTTTTTTCCTCATCCTTCGTGTCAATTATTACTGGCATTCCCTGATTATCTATTTTACTCATTTTTAAAACATCTCTATTTATTTTATTGACCCCTCGTGTGTTTACAGTCTTTATCGCCTCAGCCATTTGTGCTGGAGTGATAAAGCTATTACCATGACTTTCATTTTCCACATTAAATTTAGAATTTGAATACTGTGAGGGTCTAGCATGTGCTTTATTAACTTCATTACTTGATTTAAGACTATTCTCCTCATTATAAGAGCAATCTTATCTTCCGGTAAAGTTATTTTGTCTAACAATATCTTGATGACATCTTTTTCTTTCATTAAGGCTTTTAGTAATATTGTTACCGACACCTCATCCATGTTTGCATCCGCTTGACAGACTTTGCAAATAATTGTACTTTGTGCAGTAATCGCTCTGGCTGTTTGCGCACAACTTGGATGATAGTGGTTGGCACTACAAACACTACGTTAGTGATTTTTTTACTGTGCTATTGCAATAAAAACAGTTAAATTCGGACGTTATAGAGTCCGCGTTTTTAACAACCGCTTTCTCACTCGCCGCCATCTTATATAATCTTAATAATGTATCAATGCACTGCAATGTTTCAGCAAATTTAGTGTAGTGTTATCAGAACCAATTGCATTCGATTTGATATCGTGTGCTAAATTGTGGGATCACATCTACAGTTGTCAGTTGGAAACAAAACGAACTGCTAAGTAACGGATCAGTTCCATTGTAGAAACTATTTATTTTCAAAAAAAAAATTAGTTCTTCGCGTACGCATGAGCGGATTGAAAAAACTGTTGTTACGCAGTCTTGAACGATTATGACGTCAGGCTTTGCGAAATTTGTTAAGTGGCTTTAAGTAATGCTACTTCGTATTGTATTCTGTTATTGTCGGTGAAGGTGTACTAAAAATGTTATAAGTTTACTAAAATACAATTATTGCTTTTACTTTAAATTAAAAATACACACGTGTGTATAGTTCTGGAAAGCTAATGTAAAATACCGGGTGTTACAAAAAAGTAGGCCAATCCGTTAACCACATATTCTTTGGGACAAAATAAGGGGACTTTTCTTATGTTACTTTTCATTTGAACGCTTCCTTTTCGATATACAGGGTGTTAAACTTCACTTTTTAAAAGTGTATTTTTTTTATGATCTCTGGTGTGTTTTAAGATATCGTTTTCAAATTTGGTACAAATCTTACTCTTTTCTAAGTGCATCTTCTGTATGATTTTGAGTAAAAAATTCAAAGAACTAATAGAAAAATAAGAGGGTTGTAGTAACCTTTAACCCCCATTTTCTTCTGACGAACGCCTATGAACGTCGCATCTATTTTTTATAGTAGTTTAATGATTTATCTAACTTTTTTGGCTCTTGTAAACTTTTGATTTGATGCTTCCTTTATGACACACTTCCAGTTATTCGGCTAGGTGTTGTGATTTTTTTAACAATTTTTTTATTTTATTAACCAGAATAAATTCATAATAATAACTTAAAACAATCAATTTTGCTAATAATTATAATACGAAGTTGGATGCAACTAATTAAATTAAATGTTCGATGTGTCCACCGCCTTCGCGAATGCACCTTCTGGCTGTTTTTATAAGTGAAAACCGAATATTTGGAAAATATTCGATTTCAATCTAAATACCTCTGCACCTTCTGCGATGCGATCCCTCAATTGATTTTGATTTATTATTGGAACCGTATAAACAAAATCTTTCATGAATCCCAAAAACAGAATTCCAGTGGATTTAAGTCGGGGGAACGAGGTGGCCAATGAATAGGCGCATCCTGTCCCCGACCAATCCAGTGATTAGGGAAATATTGATTCAAGTGGTTCCGAACATTATTGCCATAATGTGCCGGAGCTCCGTAAAGTTGAAACCACATATTTTGACGAATAGCTATAGGTACGTCATCAAGTAAATTTGTAAACTCATTTTGTTCGGCATTTAAGTTTGGTGGCAAAAATACCGTACCTAAAAGAAAATTGTCTAAAATTCCTGCCCACACGCTTACTTTAAAATTTACTTTATGACTGGTCTCTACAAGAGCTCTTGGATTTTCATCTGCCCAAACATGGGTGTTGTGGATATTCGTTATACCATTTCGCGTAAAGGTAGCTTCATCCGAAAATAAAATGAATCTAACAAACCGGCGGTTACGGTTATTTTCATTACAGAGCCAGTTGCAAAAGATGCTTCTTGCCTGAAAATCTTGCGGCAATAAGTTCTTTATTCTTTGCACATGATATTGATGTAATGAGTGACGTTTTAAAATTCTATGCACGTCTGTCGAATCTATATCATTTCCAATCTGTCGAGCTATAATCCTAGTACTAGTACCCGGATTTTGTTCAACTATTTGCAAAATTTGTTCCTCTTGATTTGGTGTAATTTTACGTGGCCGTCCACATGTTCCTATTCGTTGTTGTTTGAATTTTCCAGTGTCTCTTAGGCGGCGTACTAAACTTAAGAAAAATTTCCTTTTTGGGTGATACCGATTTGGATACATTTCTGCATAACGCCTTGAAGCTAAACTAGCATTAGAATCACATTTTCATAAAGTGAGAATGATTATTCAAAATGTACAATCCAGAGATTTTATTTGAAATCTTATCCATAATTAAAATCATATCAGTCATTTCAGAAAATTCCAAAATATTCTCTCTTTTGGCCATACCTTATTATTCAGTTTAGCGTTTGAACTCAATAGTCGTTCGAAATTTTTACAGCGATTAATTTGACAAACATTTGACATGACGTATAAAAATATTAGGTTTTCAATTATTTAAAAAAATAAAAAGGTGCAATCGCGAAGGCTGTGGACGCATCGAACATTAAATTTTTTATGTATGCGACGTAGGATTGAATTATTAACTCAACTGATTGTTCTAAGCCATTATTATGGATTTATTTTTAACTAAGCTTCTATGGGTAACTTTGCTATTATAACAGTTACAGAGTCGGTTAAATTAACAATATTGGGCAGAATTTCAAGACTAATCAAATGGCGTTTTGAGTTTTGATCAGTGTTGCCAACTTTCCTAGTTATTTAGAAAAAACTCAAATATCTATGAAACCGTTGCAAATAAAGCTACAAGACAAGAGAAGTAATTGACAGATATTGTTACGAAACTTAAGATAAGCCTATTTTTAAATTTATTTTGCATAATAAATAATATAAATCAAAATCAATTGAGGGAACCCATCGCAGACGGTGCAGAGGTATTTAGATTGAAACCGAATGTTTTCAGTTATAAAAAGAGCCAGAAGGTGCATTCGAGAAGGCGGTGGACACATCGAACATTTAATTTAATTATTTGCATCCAACTTCGTGTTATAATTATTAGTACAATTGATTTTTTTAAGTTATTATTATGAATTTATTCTGATCAACAAAATAAAAAAAAATGTTAAAAAAATCGCAACACCTAGCCGAATAACTAAAAGTATGTCATAAAGGAAGCGTCAAATCAAAAGTTTACAAGAGCCAAAAAAGTTAGATAAATCGTCAAACTACTACAAAAAAAGGATACGACGTTCATAGGCGTTCGTCAGAAAAAATTGGGGGGGTCAAAGGTTACCGCACCCCTCTTATTTTTCTATTACTTCTTTGAATTTTTTACTTAAAATCATACAGAAGGTGAACTTAGAAAAGAGTAAGATTTGTACCAAATTTGAAAACGATATCTTAAAACACACCAGAAATACTAAAAAAATACAATTTTAAAAAGTGAACTTTGACAACCTGTATATCGAAAAGGAAGCGTTCAAATGAAAAGTGACATTAGAAAAGTCCCCTTATTTTGTCCCAAAGAATATGTGGTTAACAGATTGACCTACTTTTTTTTAAAAACCCTGTATACAGTAACATCCCAAAAAACATATTGTTACATGAAAATCACAAAATTTGAAATTCAACTAAATACCTGCATATGCGTGTGCTCCTGCGTGAGTGTGGGTGTGTGTGTGTGTGTGTGTGTGTGTGTGTGTGTGTGTGTGTGTGTGTGTGTGTGTGTGTGTGTGGTGTCAGTGTCTGAGAGTGTGAGTGTGTGAGTGTGTGAGTGTGTGAGTGTGTGAGTGTGTGAGTGTGTGAGTGTGTGAGTGTGTGAGTGTGTGTGTGTGAGTGTGTGAGTGTGTGAGTGTGTGAGTGTGTGAGTGTGTGAGTGTGTGAGTGTGTGAGTGTGTGAGTGTGTGAGTGTGAGTGTGTGAGTGTGAGTGTGTGAGTGTGTGAGTGTGTGAGTGTGTGAGTGTGAGTGTGTGAGTGTGTGAGTGTGTGGTGTGTGAGTGTGTGAGTGTGTGAGTGTGTGAGTGTGTGAGTGTGTGGTGTGTGTGTGTGTGTGTGTGTGTGTGTGTGTGTGTGTGAGTGTGTGATGTGTGTGAGTGTGTGAGTGTGTGAGTGTGTGAGTGTGTGAGTGTGTGAGTGTGTGACTGTGTGAGTGTGAGTGTGTGAGTGTGAGTGTATGAGTGTGTGAGTGTGCGAGAGTGTGGGTGTGTGGTGTGTGTGTGTGTGTGTGTGTGTGTGTGTGTGTGTGTGTGTGTGTGTGTGAGTGTGTGTGTGTGGTGTGAGTGTGTGAGTGTGTGGTGTGAGTGTGTGAGTGTGGATGTGTGAGTGTGTGAGTGTGTGAGTGTGTGAGTGTGTGAGTGTGTGAGTGTGTGAGTGTGTGAGTGTGTGAGTGTGTGAGTGTGTGAGTGTGAGTGTGTGAGTGTGTGAGTGTGTGAGTGTGAGTGTGTGGTGTGAGTGTGTGAGTGTGTGATGTGTGTGTGTGAGTGTGTGGTGGCTGAGTGTCTGTGTGTGTGTGTGTGTGTGTGTGTGTGTGTGTGTGTGTGTGTGTGTGTGTGTGTGTGTGTGTGTGTGTGTGTGTGTGTGTGTGTGGTGTGTGAGGTGTGTGAGTGTGTGAGTGTGTGAGTGTGTGAGTGTGTGGAGTGTGAGTGTGAGTGTGTGAGTGTGTGAGCGTGTGAGTGTGAGTGGTGTGTGGTGTGTGAGTGTGTGAGCGTGTGAGTGTGTGAGTGTGTGTGGGTGTGTGAGTGTAGTGAGTGTGAGTGTGTGAGTGTGTGAGTGTGAGTGTGTGAGTGTGTGAGTGTGAGTGGAGGTGGTGTGAGTGTGTGAGTGTGAGTGTGTGAGCGTGTGTGTGTATGAGTGTTTGAGTGTGTGAGTGTGTGGGTGTGTGAGCGTGTGGGAGTGTGTGTGTGTGTGTGTGTGTGTGTGAGTGTGTGAGTGTGAGTGTGTGTGTGGAGTGTGTGAGTGTGTGAGTGTGTGTGTGGGTGTGTGAGTGTGTGAGTGTGTGAGTGTGTTAGTGTGTGAGCGTGTGAGTGTGTGGTGTGTGTGTGTGTGTGTGTGGTGTGGTGTGTGAGTGTGTGGGTGTGAGGTGTGAGTGTGTGAGTGTGTGAGTGTGTGAGTGTGAGTGTGTGAGTGTGTGAGTGTGTGAGTGTGAGTGTGAGTGTGTGAGTGTGTGAGTGTGAGTGTGTGAGTGTGTGAGGTGTGAGTGTGAGTGTGGGAGTGTGTGAGGTGTGTGAGTGTGTGAGTGTGTGTGTGAGTGTGGAGTGTGTGAGTGTGTGAGTGTGTGTGAGTGTGATGCTGTGTGAGTGTGTGTGTGTGTGGAGTGTGAGTGTGTGTGAGTGGTGTGTGAGTGTGTGTGTGTGAGTGTGTGAGGTGAGTGTGTGGTGTGAGTGTGTGTGTGTGTGAGTGTGTGAATGTTGAGTGTAGTGTGTAAGTGTGTGAGTGTGTGAGTGTGGGAGTGTGTGAGTGTGTGAGTTTATGAGTGTGTGAGTGTGTAAGTGTGAGTGTGTGTGTGTGTATGTGTGTGGCGTGTGAGCATGTGAGTGTGTAGGTGTGTGAGTGAGTGTGAGGTGTGAGTGAGTGTGTGAGTGTGTGAGTGGTGTGAGTGTGTGTGTGTGAGTGTGTGGTGTGTGTGTTGTGTGTGTGTGTGTGTGTGTGTGTGAGGTGTGAGTGTGAGTGTGTAGGTGTGTGAGTGTGTCAGTGTGAGTGTGTAGGAGGTGAGTGAGTGTGAGAGTGTGAGTGTGTAAGTGTAGTGATGAGTGTGTGTGTGGTGTGTGTGTGTGTGTGTGATGTGTGAGTGTGGAGTGTGTGATGTGAGTGTGTCAGTAAGTGATGTAAAAGGAAGTGTCAAATTGAAAAGTTTAAAGAGCCAAGAAAGTAGTGAAGTAAATACAATTAAAAGTGAGACGTTGCATAGGCGTATGTCGAAAATGGGGGTCAAAGGTGACCTTTAAAAGTCTTATTTTGTAAAGAATATGAGGTGAACTTAGAAAGATGATTTGTTTTGAAAACCTGATATCTTAGTAACATCCCAGAAATATTGTAATGAAAATACAATTTTGAAAGTGAACTGAATACCTGATATGCGGTGTGCGTTTGAAAGTGTGTGGTGTGTGTGTGTGTGTGATGTGTGGTGTGATGTGCAGTGTTGAGAGTGTGAGTGAGTAGTGTGAGTGTGTAATGTGCAGTGTGTGAGTGTGTGAGAGTGTGAGTGTGAGTGGTGAGTGTGTGTGTGTGTGTGTGTGTGTGTGTGTGTGTGTGTGTGTGTGTGTGTGTGTGTGTGTGTGTGTGAGTGTGTGAGTGTGAGTGTGTGAGTGTGTGAGTGTGTGTGAGAGTGTGAGTGTGAGTGTGTGTGTGAGTGTGAGTGTGTGAGTGGTGAGTGAGTGTGTGAGTGTGTGTGTGAGTGTGTGAGTGTGTGTGTGAGTGTGTGAGTGCGTGAGTTGAGTGTGTGTAGTGTGTGATGTGAGTGTGAGTGAGTTAGTTGTGAGTGTGTGATGTGTGAGGTGTGTGTGAGAGTGTGTGGTGAGTGAGTGTGTGGTGTGTGAGGTGTGACTGTGTGAGTGTGTAGTGAGTGTGTGTGAGTGTGTGTGTGGAGTGAGTGTGTGAGTGTGAGTGTGAGGTGGGTGTGTGAGTGTTTGAGTGTGTGTGTGTGTGAGTGTGAGTGTGTGTGGGTGTGAGTGTGTGAGTGAGTGAGTGTGAGTGTGTGAGTGTGTGAGTGTGTGAGTGTGTGAGTGTGTGTGAGTGTGTGAGTGTGTGAGTGTGTGTGTGTGTGGTGTGTGAGTGTGTGTGATGTGTGAGTGTGTGTGTGTGTGAGTGTGTGTGTGTGTGAGTGTGTGAGTGTGTGTGTGTGTGATGTGTGTGAAGGGTGAGGGTGTGTGAGTGAGTGAGTGTGTGTGTGTGTGAGTGTGAGTGTGTAAGTGGTGAGTGGGAGTGTGTGAGTGTGTGTGTGTGAGTGTGGTGGAGTGTGTGAGTGTGTGAGGGAGTGGTGTGTGGGGTGTGTGAGTTGTGAGTGTGTGTGGTGAGTGTGTGATGTGAGTGTGTGAGTGAGTGTGAGTGTGTGAGTGTGTGGGTGTGTGTGAGTGTATGTGTGTAAGTGTGTGGTGGTGTGTGTGTGTGTAGTGTGTGTGATGTGTGAGTGTGTGGTGAGTGTGAGTGTGTGAGTGTGAGTGTGTGAGTGTGAGTGTGTGGTGTGTGAGGTGTGTGGGTGTGAGGTGGTGTGAGTGTGTGGAGTGTGGAGGTGGTGTGAGTGTGTGAGTGTGTGTGTGTGTGAGTGTGAGTGTTGGAAGTGTGGGTGTGTGAGTGTGTGAGTGTGTGAGTGTGTGGGTGGTGTGTGGAGTGTGTGGGTGTGGAGTGTGTGGTGAGTGTAAGTGTGTGAGTGTGTGTGTGTGTGAGTGTGTGAGTGTGTGTGAGTGTGGAGTGTGTGAGTGTATGTGTGTGTGAGTGTGTGTGGTGTGTGTGTGTATGTGTGTGAGTGTGTGAGTGAGTGAGTGTGTGTGTGTGATGTGTGTGAGTGTGAGTGTGTGGGTGTGTGAGTGTGTGAGTGTGAGTGTGATGTGTGAGTGTGAGTGTGGGTGTGTGGTGTGTGAGTGTTAGTGTGTGTGTGTGTGTGTGTGAGGAAGTGTGAGTGTGTGAGTGTGTGAGTGTGTGAGTGTGTGAGTGTGTGAGTGTGTGAGTGTGTGAGTGTGTGAGTGTGAGTGTGTGAGTGTGGGAGTGTGTGAGTGTGAGTGTGTGAGTGTGAGTGTGGTGTGGTGTGAGTGTGAGAGTGTGAGTGTGTGAGTGTGTGAGTGTGAGAGTGTGTGAGTGTGTAGTGTGTGAGTGTGTGAGTGTGTGAGTGTGTGGTGTGTGGTGTGGGGTGTGGATGTGTGAGGTGTGAGTGTGTGAGTGTGGTGTAGTGTCTGAGTGTCTGAGTGTGTGTGGTGTCTGAGTGTGAGTGTGTGGTGTGTGTGTGGAGTGTGGGGTGTGGTGTGGGTGTGTGAGTGTGTGTGTGAGTGTGTGAGTGTGTGAGTGTGTGAGTGTGTGAGTGTGTGAGTGTGTGTGTGAGTGTGTGAGTGTGAGTGTGTGAGTGTGTGTGTGTGTGTGTGTGTGTGTGTGTGTGTGTGTGTGTGTGTGTGTGTGTGTGTGGTGTGTGTGTGTGTGTGTGTGTGTGTGAGTGTGTGAGTGTGTGGGAGTGTGTGAGTGTGTGTGTGTGTGTGGGTGTGAGTGGTGAGTGTGAGTGTGTGAGTGTGTGAGTGGTGTGAGTGTGTGAGTGTGGTGTGTGTGTGTGTGTGTGTGTGTGTGTGTGTGTGATGTGTGTTGGTGTGGTGGTGTGTGGTGTGTGAGTGTTGGTGTGTGAGTGTGGTGTGTGAGTGTGTGTGTGGTGTGAGTGTGTGAGTGTGTGTGTGTGTGTGAGTGTGTGTGTGTGTGGGGTGTGTGTGTGTGTGTGTGTGTGTGTGTGGTGTGTGTGTGAGTGTGAGTGTGTGAGTGTGTGGGTGTGTGAGTGGTGAGTGTGTGGAGTGTGGTGTGTGAGTGTGTGTGTGTGTGATAGTGTGAGTGTGTGGTGTGTGAGTGGAGTGTGTTTGTGGTGTGTGAGTGTGTGAGTGTGAGTGTGGTGTGTGAGTGTGTGGTGTGAGTGTGTGGTGTGTGTGAATGTGTGAGTGTGTGTGTGTGTGGAGTGTGTGAGGTGTGTGAGTGTGAGTGTGTGGTGTGTGAGTGTGTGAGTGTGTGGGTGTGTGGTGTGTGGAGTGTGTGAGGTGGTGTGGAGTGTGTGGTGTGTGTGTGTGTGTGGTGTGTGTGTGGAGTGTGTGAGTGTGGTGTGAGGTGTGTGAGTGTGTGAGTGTGGTGTGTGGTGTGTGTGTGGAGTGTGTGAGTGTGTGAGTGTGAGTGTGTGAGTGTGGGAGTGTGTGATGTGTGAGTGTGTGTGTGTGGTGTGTGGGGTGTGGAGTGTGGAGTGTGGGGGTGTGTGAGTGTGTGTGTGGTGTGTGAGTGGTGATGTGTGGTGTGTGGGTGTGTGGTGTGGGAGGTGTGGTGTGTGGTGTGGTGTGTGGAGTGTAGTGTGTGTGTGAGTGTGTGATGTGTGTGTGTTTGTGTGTGATGTGTGTGGGTGTGTAGGTGGGTGTGATGTGGGTGTGAGTGGTGTGGAGTGTGTGTGTGATGTGTAGTGTGTGAGTGTGTGTGTGGTGTGTGTGTGTGTGTGAGTGTGTGTGTGGGTGTGAGTGTGTGGTGTGGTGTGGGAGTGTTGAGTGTGTGTGAGTGTGAGTGAGTGTGTGGATAGTGTGTGAGTGTGGTGTGGTATGTGAGTGATGTGATTAGTAGTGAGTGTGTGTGTGTGAGTGTGTGATGTGTGAGTGTGTGAGTGTGAGTAGTAGTGTGAGTGTGTGTGTGTGAGTATGTGTGTTGTAGTTTGTGTGTGTGAGTGTGTTTGTGTGATGAGAGTGTGAGTGTGAGTGTGATGTTTGTGAGTGTGTGAGTGTGTGAGTGTGAGTGTGTGAGTGTGTGAGTGTGTGAGTGGTGGGTGTGTGGTGATGTGTGAGTGTGGAGTGTAGTGAGTTGTGAGTGTCTGAGTGTTGAGTGTCAGTGTGAGTGGTGTCTGAGGTGTGAGGTGTGAGTGTGTGAGAGTGTGAGTGTGTGAGTGTGGGAGGTGTGTGAGTGTGTGAGTGTGTGACTGTGAGAGTGTGAGTGTGTAAGTGTGTGAGTGTGTGTGTGACTGTGAGTGTGTGAGTGTGTGTGTGTGTGAGTGTGTGAGTGTGTGTGTGTGTGTGTGTGTGTGTGTGTGTGTGTGTGTGTGTGAGTGTGTGAGTGTGTAAGTGTGTAAGTGTGTAAGTGTGTGAGTCTGTGAGTGTGTGAGTGTATTAGTGTGTGAGTGTGTGTGTGTGTGTGGGTGTGTCAGTGAGTGAGTGTGAGTGTGTGAGTGTGTGAGGGTATGAATGTGTGAGTGTGTGAGTATGTGAGTGTGTGGGTGTGTTAGTGTGTGTGTGTGTAAGTGTGTGAGTGTGTATGTGTATGTGTGTGTGTGAGTGTGTATGTGTGGGTGTGTGAGTGTATGAGTGTGTGAGTGTGTGAGTGTGTGAGTGTGTGTGTGTGTGAGTGTGCGAGTGTGTGAGTGTGTGTGTAAATGTGTGAGTGTGTGTGTGTGTGTGTGTGTGTGTGTGTGTGTGTGTGTGTGTGTGTGTGTGTGTGTGTGTGTGTGAGTGTGAGTGTGTGTGTGTGAGTGTGAGTGTGAGAGTGTGTGAGTGTGTGTGAGTGTAGTGTGTGGTGTAGGTGAGTGTGTGGAGTGTGAGTGAGTGTGTGTGTGTGTGAGTGTGTGAGTGTGTGTGTGTGTGTGTGAGTGTGTGGGTGTGAGTGTGTGGTGTGTGGTGTGAGTGTGTGAGTGTGTGGGTGTGAGTGTGTGAGTGTGGAGTGTGGATTGTGTGAGTGTGTGTTGTGTGAGTGTGTGGTGTGTGTGGGTGTGAGGTGTGAGGTGTGAGTTGTGAGTGTGTGTGTGTGTGTGAGTTGTGAGTGGAGTGTGTTTGTGTGTGTGTGAGAGGGTGTGAGGTGTGAGTGTGTGAGTGTGTGAGTGTGGGTGTGTGGTGTGTGAGTGTGTGTGTGTGGTGGTGTGAGTGTGTGTGTGAGTTGTGAGTGTGTGAGTGTGTGGTGTGTGAGTGTGTGAGTGTGTGAGTGTGGAGTGTGAGTTGTGAGTGTGAGTGTGTGAGTGTGTGGTGTGTGAGTGTGTGGTGTGAGTGTGGAGTGTGTGAGTGTGTGTGTGTTTGTGTGTGTGTGTGTGTGTGTGTGTGTGTGTGTGTGTGTGTGTGAGTGTGGGAGTGTGTGAGTGTGTGAGTGTATGAGTATGTGAGAGTGTGTGTTTTTGTGGGAGGCTGCGTTCGTGCGAGTGCATTGCGTGCTCCAAAACCATTACCTACGTACCTGAAATTTTGTATTTACGTTACATTTAATTTCTCCTGGATTTACTTGAAGTTGGAAAAACTCCAGCGGCGGAGGGGGCGGGGATATTAGGCGCAGTGTTCGTTTTTTATGATATATTTCTGAAATAGATTTTTATTTGAAGTAATAAATATAGCTACATATAGACCTTAAACGTATCGATAACTTATGATCTATACAATTTTTTGATACGACTCGTAATTTAGGGACAAAAACGTTCCTAGCATGTAATTTTTTAATATCTGAATATTGGTCTTAACCTTGTTGAAAAATGTGAAACACGTCTTTTAAAGATGATTTTATATTACCAAACTGTTATGCATCAGGTTTTTTAATACAAGGCCAAGTAAGTCTAAAAAATTATTAAGTAAGATTGAAAATGCTTAAACTGTATTGATAATTTTATAGAAGTGTACGGTTTTGGAAGTTGCCATCTAGATCTCCATAAACCGCTATTGACATGAAGTTTTATACGTCTGTTTGGAGTAGATTATTGCTTTTGCTTTTGTAATGTTACCTATTCTCGTTATAAACGTATTACAAAAGACGTTGCATAATTATTATTGTTAAAATACAGTACAATGCTATAAATTTTGTGTTTAGATGTGATTTAAGACAATACTGCAAAAACAACCTTCTGATGCAAAAGAATGTAACAATCGTATATAATAAAACAGACATAGCGTGCATTTACGCCTTACGTCCATAATGGATATAAGCATTTTTTCGAAATTCTGCACGTGATTAGCTAGGTATAATGATCAGTTTGGAAAACTAAGTCAAGTCTTAATATAGGGGTAAATCTTAAATCAACAAATCCTTTCCAACACGCAAACATTTCTATAGCCTTCTTTTGTAGATATCTAATCGAATTTATGTCGTTAGATTAAACACTCATGAATAAAACTTTATTAAATCGAACCACCTATTTATGAAACATGTCCAAACCTTGTATGTTAATAGTAATTCATTGTATAAATAAAGATAATTATGGGCGAATCGTTCAATATGAAAATTTATATGCAACCTTAATCTAAAAGATAATTTGCAAATTGTAATGGATTAATGTAGGTTTAATCATCGAAAAAGGTTTTTCATAAATCCCTTAAACATTCTCTGATCGAAGGAACTATTTTAATTTATTAGCGATGATTTGTATGTATAAGCAGTATATTGAGTTTTATGGATATAAACGTGATGTTATTATAAATTATGCCTTCAACCTTTAAATTACGTTACATGAAACAATTTTGAAAGCATATAATTTTATTTAGTTTTTCCAATTAATTCAAATTATTTGATTCGTGTTTACCTATTAACATTAGCTATTGACTTAAGCTTGTGAAAATCATAAAGGTGATGCATTTATAAATTTGTTTACATACTATAAGTGTATTAAGATCACGTTGAATGTATATCAAAGTGAAAGCGTTATGGCTGGTACAGTAAAGTAGATACACCATAAATACATCATTCCCAAATACCGAACATTAATAATCAATGTAATATTTATTTACACCATATCTGAGTACGTTAATTTGTCAATATCTTTATGGAAAAATATGAATATGAGCTTTCTGTTCCTACAACTTAAAAAGTTTGGATTATCTCTTGCAGTGTAGTATGCCATATCGATTGCTTGACTTTATGAGTAACATAAATACAATATACCAGAACCTTTCTAAAAACCGTATTTAAAACAAAAAAAACAATGCAAGCAATTAACACCAAACAAGTTAGTTTTTACTGTATTGTATCAGTAGAATGAGAACACCTTCGAGTGGGGGCACCTTTTGATCCTAAAGTTAGTTGCAAGTAGGCCCGCTGAGAATTCGACGCATGCGCCCTGTGTAGCTTTTAATCTCATCCCCTGGAGTTTAGTCAACCACAGACTCGTTTAATGAATCTTAATTGACGGCTTCTTTTCAAGCGCCATTTTCAGTCCCTTGATGACGTATTTATGGTACTTAACCCGTAATTAGGGCTCTTTTCGCAGTATTAAGGGTTTTTTGTAGTCCGGCCCCTAGAGGGCAGGCAGTCGCAGATACTCACGCTTATATCCTGTTTTTAATCCCCAATAGTAATATAGAAATGAATTCAAGATAAATTAATTAACGGTTTTAACC
Organism: Vesta saturnalis; assembly: GCA_036346205.1. NCBI lineage: Eukaryota > Metazoa > Arthropoda > Insecta > Coleoptera > Lampyridae > Vesta > Vesta saturnalis. Next base: position 4,460,877 of record JARFJB010001921.1, read on the forward strand.
AGTCACTAATATAAAGTAATTACTTTCTGAATTTCCTCAGCTATGTAACCGCACTAAAAACCTTTCACTATTCAAATGCTTCTGGCGTATTTGAAAAACCGCTAATTACCTAATTACGTGAAAGGCAAACAGACCCTAAAAAACACAATTATGACATTCACGGTCCTTTATGTGTACAGCGTGGGACTTCCCAGTCACCTAACCAACAATAACATCCTTTCACCGTTCAAATACCGATAAAGTGCTTAAAAGACAGACAAGTCGACTTTTATTTCCAGTTTTGATCATAGCTTTTGTAAACCTTATCCTATTTAACACAAAAACAAAAACATTGCAAGTCTAGGATGATGATATGAAATCAGCTTCTACCAACCCTATTCGATTTAAGACAAAAACAAAAACAAGATGCAAGCTTAGGAAGTTGAATTGAAACAGCTTCTGCCAACCTTAACCGATTTAAGACAAAAACAAAAACAATTTGCAAGTCTAGGATGTTGATTTGAAAACAATTTCTGCCCACCTTATTCGATTTAATACAAAAACAAAAACAATGTGCGTGCCTAAGGCGTTGATTGGAAATCAGTTCCGCCCAGCCTTATTCGAATTAATACAAAAACAAAAACAAGATGTAAGTCTAGGATGTGGATTTGAAACAACATTGCCAACCTTAACCGATTTAAGACTGTGTCTGTCAGCATCTGTCAGAGTCTGTGTCTGTCAGTGTCTGTCTGTGTCTGTCAGTGTCTGTCTCTGTCTGTCTGTACCTGTCTGTGTCTGTGTGTGTCTGTCTGTGTCTGTCTGTGTCTGTCTGTGTCTGTCTGTATCTGTTTGCGTCTGTCTGTGTCTGTATTTGTCTGTCTGTGTCTATCTGTGTCTGTCTGTGTCTGTATGTGTCTGTCTGTGTCTGCCTGTGTCTGTCTGTGTCTGTCTGTCTGTCTCTGTCTGTCTCTGTCTGTCTGTGTCTGTCTGTATCTGTGTGTCTGTCTGTGTCTGTCTGTGCCTATCTGTGTCTGTCTGTGTCTGTCTGTGTCGGTATGTGTCTGTCTATATCTGTCTGTGTCTGTCTGTGTCTGTCTGTGTCTGTCTGTGTCTGTCTGTGTCTGTCTGTGTCTGTCTGTGTCTGTCTGTGTCTGTCTGTGTCTGTCTCTGTCTGTCTGTGTCTGTCTGTATCTGTCTGTGTCTGTCTGTGACTGTCTGTGTCTGTCTGTGTCTGTATGTGTCTGCATGTGTCTGTCTTGTGTCTTGTCTGTGTCTGTCTGTGTCTATCTGTGTCTGTCTGTGTCTGTCTGTGTCTGTCTGTGTCTGTCTGTATCTGTCTGTGTCTGTCTGTGTCTGTCTGTGTCTGTGTCTGTGTGTGTCTGTCAGTGTCTGCCTGTGTCTGTCTGTGGCTGCTTGTGGCTGTCTGTGTTTGTCTGTATCTGTCTGTGTCTGTCTGTGTCTGTCTGTGTCTGTCGGTGTCTGTCTGTATCTGTCTGTCTGTGTCTGACTATGTCTGTCTGCGTCTGCCTGTATCTGTCTGTGCTAGACTGTGTCTGTCGTGTCTGTATGTGTCTGTCTGAGTCTGCCTGTGTCTGTCTGTATCTGCCTGTGTCTGTCTATCTGTCTGTCTGTCTGTGTCTGTCTGTGTCTGTCTGTGTCTGTCTGTGTCTGTCTGTGTCTGTCTGTGTCTGTCTGTGTCTGTCTGTATGTCTGTTCTGTCTGTGTTCCTGTGTCTGTTTGTCTGTCTGTGTCTGTCTGTGTCTGTCTGTGTCTGTCTGTTTCTGTCTGTGTTTGTCTGTGTCTGTATGTGTCTGTCTGGGTCTGTCTGTGTCGGTCTGTGTCTGTCTGTGTCTGTTTGTGTCTGTCTGTGTCTGTCTGTGTCTGCCTGTGTCTGTCTGTGTCTGTCTGTGTCTGTTTGTCTGTCTGTGTTCTGTGCCTGTGTCTGTCTGTCTGTCTGTGTCTGTCTGTGTCTGTCTGTGCTGTCTGTATCTGTCTTGTCTGTTCTGTCTGTCTGTGTCTGTCTGTGTCTGTCTGTGTCTGTCTGTGTCTGTCTGTGTCTGTCTGTGTCTGTCTGTGTCTGTCTGTGTCTGTCTGTGTCTGTTTGTCTGTCTGTGTCTGTCTGTGTGTCTGTGTCTGTCTGTCTGTCTGTGTGTCTGTGTCTGTCTGTTGTCTGTCTGTGTCTGTCTGTGTCTGTGTCTTCGTCTGTCTGTGTCTGTCTGTGTCTGTCTGTGTCTTCTGTGTCTGTCTGTGTGTCTGTCTGTGTCTGTCTGTGTCTGTCTGTGTCTGTCTGTGTCTGTGTCTGTGGTCTGTGTCTGTCTGTGTCTGTCTGTGTCTGTCTGTGTCTGTCTTGTCTGTGTCTGTCTGTGTCTGTCTGTGTCTGTCTGTGTCTGTCTGTGTTCTGTCTGTCTGTTGTCTGTCTGTGTCTGTCTGTGTCTGTCTGTGCCTGTCTGTGTCTGTGTCTGTTGTGTCTGTCTGTGTCGTGTCTGTGTCTGTCTGTGTCTGTCTGTGTCGTGTCGTGTCTGCCTGTCTGTCGTCTGTTCTGTCTGTGTCTGTCTGTGTCTGTCTGTGTCTGTCTGTGTCTGTGTCTGTCTGTGTCTGTCTGTGTCTGTCTGTGTCTGTGTCTGTGTCTTGTCTGTTGTCGTGTCTGTGTCTGTCTGTGTCTGTCTGTGTCTGTCTGTCTGTGTGTCTGTCTGTGTCTGTCTGTGTCTGTGTCTGTTCTGTGTCTGTCTGTGCTCTGTCTGTGTTGTCTGTCTGTTGTCTGTTCTGTGTCTGTCTGTGTCTGTCTGTGTCTGTCTGTGTCTGTCTGTGTCTGTCTGTGTCTGTTGCTGTCTGTGTCTGTCTGTGTCTGTCTGTGTCTGTCTGTGTCTGTTGTCTGTTCTGCTGTCTGTCTTGTCTGTCTGTGTCTGTCTGTGTCTGTCTGTCTGTCTGTGTCTGTCTGTGTCTGTCTGTGTCTGTCTGTGTCTGTCTGTGTCTGTCTGTGTCTGTCTGTGTCTGTCTGTGTCTGTTGTGTCTGTCTGTGTCTGTCTGTGTCTGTCGTGTGTCTGTCTGTGTCTGTTTGTCTGTCTGTCTGTCTGTCTGTGTCTGTCTGTGTCTGTCTGTCTGTGTATGTCTGTGTCTGCTGTTGTCTGTCTGTGTCTGTCTGTGTCTGTCTGTGTCTGTCTGTGTCTGTCTGTGTCTGTCTGTGTCTGTCTGTGCTGCTGTGTCTGTGTTCTGTCTGTGTCTTGTCTGTTCTGTCTGTGTCTGTGTGTCTGTGTCTGTGTCTGTGTCTGTCTGTGTCTGTGTCTGTGTCTGTGTCTGTCTTGCTGTGTCTGTGTCTTCTGTGTCTGTGCTGTGTTGTCTGTGTCTGCTGCGTCTGGTCTGCGTCTGTGTCTGTTTGTTGTGTCTGCTGTGTCTGTGTCTGTTCTGTGTCTGTGTCTGTCTGTGTCTGTGTCTGCGCTGTGTCTTGTGTCTGTCTGTGTCTGTCTGTGCTGTCTGTGTCTGTGTCTGTGTCTGTTTCTGTTCTGTGTCTGTGTCTGTGTCTGTCTGTGTCTGTGTTGTTGTGTCTGTTCTGTGTCTGTGTCTGGTCTGGTCTGCGTCTGTTGTCTGTGTCTGTCTGTCTGTGTCTGTCTGTGTCTGTCTGTTTGTCTGTGTCTGTCTGTGTCTTCTGTGTCTGTCTGTGTCTGTCTGTTCTGTCTGTGTCTGTCTGTTTGTCTGTGTCTTCTGTGTCTGTCTGTGTCTGTCTGTGTGTGTCGTGTCTGCCTGTGTCTGTCTGTCTGTGTCTGTCGTTTTGTCTGTGTCTTGTCTGTGTCTGTCTGTGTCTGTCTGTGTCTGTGTCTGTCTGTCTGTCGGTGTCTGTCTTTGTCTGTCGTGTCTGTGTCTGTCTGCTCTGCCTGTTCTGTCTGCTTGTGTCTGTGTCTGTTGTGTCTGTGGTCTGCTGTGTCTGTCTGTTCTGTCTGTGCTGTCTGTGTCTGTCTGTGTCTGTCTGTGTCTGTCTGTGTCTGTCGTGTCTGTCTGTCGTCTGTCTGTATCTGTCTGTATCTGTCTGTCTGCCTGTGTCTGTCTGTGTCTGTCTGTGTCTGTCTGTGTCTGTCGTGTCTGTCTGTGTCTTCTGTGTCTGTCTGTGTCTGCCTGTGTCTGTCTGTTCTGTCTGTGTTTGTCTGTGTCTGTCTGTGTCTGTCTGTGTCTGTCTGTGTCTGGTCTGTGTCTGTCTGTGTCTGTTTGTGTCTGTCTGTGTCTGTCTGTGTCTGTGTCTGTCGTGTCTGTCTGTGTCTGTCTCTGTCTGTCTGTGTCTGTCTGTGTCTGTGTCTGTCTGTGTCTGTCTGTGTCTTTCCTGTCTGTCTCTGTCTGTCTGTGTCTGTCTGTGTCTATCTGTGCCTGTAGTCTGTCTGTCTGTCTGTGTCTGTCTGTGTCTGTCTGGCTGTCTGTGTCTGTGTCTGTCTGTGTCTGTCTGTGTCTGTCTGTGTCTGTCTGTATGTCTGTGTCTTTCTGTGTCTGTCTGTGTCTGTCTGTCTGTCTGTTTGTCTGTGTCTGCCTGTGTCTGTCTGTGTCTGTCTGTGTCTGTCTGTGTCTGTCTGTGTCTGTCTGTGTCTGTCTGTCTGTGTCTGTGTCTGTTCTGTGTCTGTCTGTGTCTGTGTCTGTGTCTGTGTCTGTGTCTGTGTCTGTCTGTGTCTGTCTGTGTCTGTCTGTGTCTGTCTGTGTCTGTCTGTGTCTGTGTCTGTGTCTGTCTGTCTGTCTGCTGTCTGTGTCTGTCTGTGTCTGCTGTGTCTGTCTGTGTCTGCTGTGTCTGTTGTCTCTTGTGTCTGTGTTCTGTGTCTGTCTGTGTCTGTCTGTGCTGTCTGTCTGTGTCTGTCTGTGTCTGTCTGTGTCTGTCTGTGTCTGTCTGTGTCTGTCTTGTGTCTGTGTCTGTGTGTCTGTGTCTGTGTCTGTTGTGTCTGTCTGTGTCTGTCGTGTCTGTCTGTATCTGTCTGTCTGTCTGACTATGTCTGTCTGCGTCTGCCTGTATCTGTCGTGTAGACTGTGTCTGTCGTGTCTGTGTTCTGTCTGAGTCTGCCTGTGTCTGTCTGTATCTGTCTGTGTCTCTGTCTGTGTCTGTCTGTGTCTGTCTGTGTCTGTCTGTGTCTGTCTGTATCTGTCTGTTCTGTCTGTGTCTGTCTGTGTCTGTCTGTGTCTGTCTGTGTCTGTTGTCTGTCGTTGTCTGTCTGTGTCTGTCTGTGTCTGCTTGTCTGTCTGTTCTGTCTGTGTTGTCTTGTCTGTCTGTGTCTGTCTGGTCTGTCTGTGTCGTCTGTGTCTGTCTGTGTCTGTCTGTGTCTGTCTGTGTCTGTCTGTGTCTGTCTGTCTGTCTGTGTCTGTCTGTGTCTGTTGTGTCTGTGTCTGTCGTGTCTGTGTCTGTGTCTGTCTGTGTCTGTCTGTCTGTCTGTGTCTGTCTGTGTGTCTGTCTGTCTGTGTCTGTCTGTGTCTGTCTGTGTCTGTCTGTGTCTGTCTGTTCTGTGTCTGTCTGTGTCTGTCTGTGTCTGTCTGTGTCTCTGTGTCTGTCTGTCGTTGTCGTGTCTGTGTCTGCGTGTCTGTCTGTGTCTTGTCTGGTTGTCTGTGCTGTCTGTGTCTGTGTCTGTCTGTTCTGTGTCTGTCTGTGTCTGTCTGTGTCTGTCTTGTTCTGTGTCTGTCTGTGTCTGTCTGTCTGTGTCTGGTCTGTGTCTGTCTGTGTCTGTCCTGTCGTCTGGTCCTGTCTGTGTCTGTGTCTGTCTGTGTCTGCGTCTGTGTCTGTCTGTGTCTGTCTGTGTCTGTCTGTGTCTGTGTCGTGTCTGTCTGTGTCTGTCGTGTTGTCTGTGTCTGTTCGGTCTGTGTCTGTCTGTGTCTGTCTGTGTCTGTGTCTGTGTCTGTCTGTGTCTGTGTCTGTGTCTGTCTGTCTGTGTCTTGTCTGTGTCTTGTCTGTGTCTGTGTCTGTCTGTGTCTGTCTGTGTCTGTGTCTGTGTCTGTCTGTGTCTGTGTCTGTCTGGTCTGTTCTGTGTCTGTCTGTGTCTGTCTGGTCTGTCTGTGTCTGTCTGTGTCTGTCTGTGTCTGCTGTCTGTGTCTGTCTGTGTCTGTCTGTGTCTCTGTGTCGTGTCTGTGTCTGTCTGTGTCTGCGTTCTGTCTGTCTGTGTCTGTCTGTGTCTGTCTGTGTCTGTCTTGTCTGTCTGTGTCTGTCTGGTCTGTCTGTGTCTGTGTCTGTCTGTGTCTTGTCTGTGTCTGTGTCTGTCTGTCGTCTGTCTGTTGTTCGTGTCTGTGTCTGTCTGTGTCTGTCTGTGTCTGTCTGTGTCTGTGTCTGTCGTGTCTGTCTGTGTCTTGTCTGTGTCTGTGTCTGTGTCTGTCTGTCTGTCTGTGTCTGTCTGTGTCTTGCTGTCGTTCTGTCTGGTGTCTGTCTGTGTCTTGTCTGTGTCTGTCTCTGTCTGTGTCTGTGTCTGTTCTGTTCGTTGTCTGTGTCTGTCTGTGTCTGTCTGTGTCTGTCTGTGTCTGTCTGTGTCTGTCTGTGTCTGTCTGGTCTGTCTGTGTCTGTCTGTGTCTGCTCTGTCTGTCTGTGCTGTCTGTGTCGCTGTCTGTCTGTGTCTGTGTCTGTCTGTGTCTGTCTGTGTCTGTGTCTGTGTCTGTCTGTTCTGTTGTCTGTCTGTGTCTGTCTGTGTCTGTCTGTGTCTGTGTCTGTGTCTGGTCTGTGTCTGTTCTGTGTCTGTCTGTGTCTGTCTTGTCTGCTCTGTCTGGTCTGTCTTGTCTCGTGTCTGTGTCTGTGTCTGTGTCTGTGTCTGTCTGTCTGTGTCTGTTGTCTGTCTGTGTCTGGTTGTCTGTGTCTGCTGTCTGTGTCTGGTCTGTGTCTGTCTGTGTCTGTCTGTGTCTGTCTTCTGTGTCTGTCTGTCTGTGTCCTGTTCTGGTCTGTCTGTCTGTGCTGTCTGTCTGTCTGTCTGTGTCTGTCTGTGTCTGTCTGTGTCTGTCTGTCTGTCTGTGTCTGTCTGTCGTCTGTGTCTGTCTGTGTCTGTGTCTGTCTGTGTCTGTGTCTGTGTCTGTGTCTGTGTCTGTGTCTGTGTCTGTGTCTGTGTCTGTTGTCTGGTCTGTGTCTGCGTCTGGTCTGTGTCTGTGTCTGTCTGTGTCTGTTGCGTCTGTCTGCTCTGGTCTGGTCTGTGTCTGTGTCTGTGTCTGTGTCTGTGTCTGTGTCTGTGTCTGTGTCTGTGTCTGTGTCTGTGTCTGTCGTCTGTGTCTGTGTCTGCGCTGTGTCTGTCTGTGTCTGTGTCTGTGTCTGTCTGCGTCTGCGTCTGTGTCTGGTGCTGTGTCTGGTCTGTGTCTGGCTGTCTGTGTCTGTGTCTGTGTCTGTGTCTGTTTCTGTGTCTGTGTCTGTGTCTGTGTCTGTGTCTGTGTCTGTGTCTGCGTCTGTGTCTGTGTCTGTGTCTGTGTCTGTTCTGTGTCTGTGTCTGTGTCTGTCTGTGTCTGTGTCTGTGTCTGTGTCTGTGTCTGTGTCTGTCTGTCTGTGTCTGTGTCTGTGTCTGTGTCTGTGTCTTGCTGTCTGCGTCGCGTCTGCGTCTGCGTCTGTCTCACCTGTGTCTGTGTCTGTCTGTGTCTGTCTGTGTCTGTGTCTGTGTTTGTGTCTGTGTCTGTGTCTGTGTCTTGTCTGTGTCTGTCGTCTGTCTGTTGTCTGTGTTGTCTGTGTGCTGTGTCTGCGTCTGTGTCTGTGGTTCGTGTCTGTTGGTCTGTCTGTGTCTCGTCTTTGTCGTTTCTGTCTGCGTTTGTCTGGTCTGTGTCTGTCGTTTTTGTCTCGCTTGTCGGTCTCTGTTGCAGTTAATGTCTTGTCTTCTGTCTCGTCTGTAAATCTGTCTGTCTTCTGCGTCGTCTGGTTTGTCTGTTTTGGTCTGTCTGCTGTCCCTGTATCTGTGTCTGTCTGTGTCTGTCTGTGTCTGCCTGTGTCTATCTGCGTCTGCGTCTGCATCTGCATCTGCGTCTGCGTCTGCGTCTGTGTCTGTGGCTGTGTCTGTGTCTGCGTTTGTCTGTGTATGTCTGTGCTGCTTGTCTGTGTCTGTGTCTGCGTCTGTGTCTGTTGTCTGTTGCGTCTGGTCTGCGTCTGCGTCTGCGTCTGCGTCTGCGTCTGTCTGCGTCTGCGTCTGCGTCTGCGCTGCGTCTGCGTCTGCGTCTGTCTGCGTCTGCGTCTGCGTCTGTTTGTCTGCCTGTGTCTGTGTCTGTGTCTGCTCTGCGTCTGCGTCTGCGTTTGCGTCTGTGTCTGCGTCTGCGTCTGCGTCTGCGTCTGCGTTCTGCGTCTGCGTCTGCGTCTGTCTGCGTCTGCGTCTGCGTCTGCGTCTGCGTCTGCGTCTGCGTCTGCGTCTGCGTCTGCGTCTGCGTCTGCGTGCGTCTGCGTCTCCGTCTGGCTGCGTCTGCGCCTGCGTCTGCGTCTGCGTCTGAGTCTGCGTCTGCGTCTGCGTCTGCGTCTGTGTCTGTGCCTGTGTGTCTGCGTCTGTCTGTCTGCGTCTGTGTCTGTCTGTGTCTGCGTCTGTATCTGTGCATGTGCCTGTGTATGTGTCTGTGTCTGTCTGTGTCTGTTGTGTCGTTCTGTCTGTGTGTGCGTCTGTGTCTCTGTGTCTGTGTCTGTGTCTGTGTGTTCGTCTGTCAGCGTCTGCATCTTCGTCACATCTGTGTCTGTCTGTGTCTGTGTTTGTGTTTGTGTCGCGTCTGCGTCTGCGTCTGGTCTGGTCTGCGTGCGTCCTGCGCCTGCGTCTGCGTCTGCGTTTGCGTCTGCGTCTGCGTCAGCGTTTGCTTCTGCGTCTGCGTCTGCTTCTGCGTCTGCGACTGCGTCTGCGTCTGCCTTTGCGCCTGCGTCTGCGTCTGCGTCTGCGTCTGCGTCTGCGTCTGCGTCTGCGTCTGCGTCTTCGTCTGCGTCTGCGTCTTCATCTGCGTCTACGTCTGACCCTGTCCATGTGTCTGTGTCTGTCTGCGTCTGCGTCTGTCTCTGCGCCTGTGTCTGTGTCTGTGTCTGTGTCTGTGGCTGTGTCTGTGTCTGTGTCTGTGTCTGCGTCTGTCTCTGTGCCTATGTCTGTGTCTGTGCCTGTATCTGTGCATGTGCCTGAGTATGTGTATGTGCCTGTATCTGTGTCTGCGTCTGTGTCCGTGTCTGTGTCTGTGTCTGTGTCTGTGTCTGTGTCTGTGTCTGTGTCTGTGTCTGTGTCTGTGTCTGTGTCTGTGTCTGTGTCTGTGTCTGTGTCTGTGTCTGTGTCTGTGTCTGTGTCTGTGTCTGTGTCTGTGTCTGTGTCTGTGTCTGTGTGTGTGTCTGTGTGTGTGTGTGTGTGTGTGTGTGTGTGTGTGTGTGTGTGTGTGTGTGTGTGTGTGTGTGTGTGTGTGTGTGTGTGTGTGTGTGTGTGTGTGTCCGTCTCTGTGTCTGTGTCTGTTTCTGTGTCTGTGTTTGTGTCTGTCTGTGTCTGTGTCCGTGTCTGTCTGTCTGCGTCTGCGTCTGCGCCTGCGTCTGCATCTGCGTCTGCGTCTGCGTCTGCGTCTGTGTCTGTGTCTGTCTCTGTGTGTTTGTGTCTGTGTCTGCGTCAGCGTCTTGTCTTGTGTCTGTGTCTGTGTCTGTGTTTGTCTGTGTCTGTGTCTGTGTCTGGTCTGTGTCTGTGTCTGTGTCTGTGTCTGCGTCTGCGTCTGTGTCTGTGTGTGTCTGTGTCTGCGTCTGCGTCTGCGTCTGCGTCTGCGTCTGCGATTGCGTCTGCGTCTGCGTCTTCGGCTGCGTCTGCGCCTGCGACTGCGTCTGCGTCTGCGTCTGAGTCTGCGTCTGCGTCTGCGTCTGCGGCTGTGTCTGTGCCTGTGGGTGTGTCTGCGTCTATGTCTGTGTCTGCGTCTGTGTCTATGTCTGTGTCTGCGTCTGTATCTGTGCATGTGCCTGTGTATGTGTCTGTGTCTGTGTCTGTGTCTGTGTTTGTGTCTGTGTCTCTGTCTTGTGTGTGCGTCTGTGTCTGTGTCTGTGTGTCTGTGTCTGTGTCTGTGTTTGTGTCTGCGTCTGCGTCAGCGTCTGCATCCGCTTCTGTGTCTACATCTGTGTCTGTGTCTGTGTCTGTCTGTGTTTGTGTTTGTGTCTGCGTCTGCGTCTGGTCTGTCTGCGTCTGCGTCTGCGTCTGCGCCTGCGTCTGCGTCTGCGTCTGCGTCTGCGTCTGCGTCTGCGTCGTTTGCTTCTGCGTCTGCGTCTGCTTCTGCGTCTGCGACTGCGTCTGCGTCTGCGTCTGCGTCTGCGTCTGCGTCTGCGTCTGCGTCTGCGTCTGCGTCTGTGTCTGTGCCTGTGTGTGTCTGCGTCTATGTCTGTCGTCTGCGTCTGCTGTCTTGTCTGTGTCTGCGTCTGACCCTGTCTGTGTCTGTGTCTGTGTCTGTGTCTGTGTCTGTGTCTGTGCCTGTGTCTGTGCTGTGTCTGTGTCTGTGTCTGTGTCTGTGTCTGTGTCTGTGTCTGTGTCTGTCTCTGTGTCTGTGTCTGTGTCTGTGTCTGTAGTCTGTGTCTGTGTCTGTGTCTGTGTCTGTGTCTGTATCTGTGTCTGTCTGTGTCTGTCTGTGTCTGTGTCTGTGTCTGTGTGTTTCTGTGTCTGTGTGTGTGTGTGTGTGTGTGTGTGTGTGTGTGTTGTGTTGTGTTGTGTTGTGTTGTGTTGTGTTTGTTCTGTCTGTGTTGTGTCTGTGTCTGTGTTGTCTGTGTCTGTGTCTGTGTCTGTCTGTCTGTCTGTCTGCGTCTGCTGTGCTGCATCTGCGTCTGCGTTTGTCAGCGTCTGTGTCTGTGTCTGTGTCTGTCTGTGTTGTGTTTGTGTCTGTGTTGTGCGTCTGTGTCTATGTTGCTGTGTCTGTGTCTGTGTGCTGTGCTGTGTCGTTTGTGTCTGTGTCTGTTCTGTGTCTGTGTTTGTGTCTGTCTGTGTCTGTGTCCGTGTCTGTCTGTCTGCGTCTGCGTCTGCGCCTGCGTCTGCATCTGCGTCTGCGTTTGCGTCAGCGTCTGTGTCTGTGTCTGTGTCTGTCTCTGTGTTTGTGTTTGTGTCTGTGTTTGGGTCAGCGTCTGTGTCTATGTCTGTCTGTGTCTGTGTCTATGTCTGTGTCTGTGTCTGTGTCTGTGTTTGTGTCTGTGTCTGTGTCTGTGTCTGTCTGTGTCTGTGTCTGTGTTGGTCTGCGTGTCTGCCGTCTGGTCTCTCTGCGTCTGCGTCTGGTTGGTTGGTCTGCGTCGGTTGCGTCTGCGCTGCGCTGCGTCTGCGTCTGCGTCTGGTCTGCGTCTGCGTCTGCGTCTGCGGCTGTTTGTGCCTGTGTTGTCTGCGGTTCTGTGTCTGCGTCTGGTCTGTCTGGTCTGCGTCCCCCCCCCCCCCCCCCCCCCCCCCCCCCCCCCCCCCCCCCCCCCCCCCCCCCCCCCCCCCCGGGGGGGGGGGGGGGGGGGGGGGGGGGGGGGGGGGGGGGGGGGGGGGGGGGGGGGGGGGGGGGGGGGGGGGGGGGGGGGGGGGGGGGGGGGGGGGGGGGGGGGTCTGGTCGTGCTGTCTGTGTCTGTCCTGTATCTGTGCTGTCCTGGTTGGTTGTCCTGGTTCTGTGTCTGGTCTGTGTCTGTCTGTGTCTTCTGTCTGTGTCTGGTCTGTGTCTGTGTCTGTCTGTGTCTGTGTCTGTGCTGTGTCTGTGTCTGTGTCTGTGTCTGTGTCTGTGTCTGTGTCTGTGTCTGTGTCTGTGTCTTTGTCTGTGTCTTGTCTGTGTCTTGTCTGTGTCTGTGTCTTGTCTGTTCTGTGTCTGTTCTGTGTGTGTCTGTGTGTGTCTGTGCTGTTGTGTCTGTGTTGTTTGTGTTGTGTTGTGTCTGTTGTGTCTGGTCTGTGTCTTGTCTGTGTTCTTGTCTGTCTGTGTCTGTGTCTGTTGTCTGTGTCTGCGTCTGCGCTGCGTCTGCATCTGCGTCTGCGTTTGCGTCGCGTCTGTGTCTGTGTCTGTGTCTGTCTTGTGTTTGTGTTGTGTCTGTGTTTGGTCAGCGTCTGTGTCTTGTCTGTCTGTGTCTGTGTCTGTTCTGTGTCTGTGTCTGTGTCTGTGTTGTGTCTGTGTCTGTTCTGTGTCTTGTCTGTGTCTGTGTCTGTGTTGTGTCTGTGTCTGTCTGGTCTGGTGTCTGGTCTGGTCTGCGTTGCGTCTGGTCTGGTCTGGTGGTCTGGTGGTCTGGTCTGGTCTGGTCTGGTCTGGTCTGGTCTGGGCTGTGTCTGTGCCTGTTGTGTCTGGCGTCTTGTCGCGTCTGTGTCTTGTCTGTGTCTGGTCTGTTTGTCTGTGCCTGTGTGTGTCTGTGTCTGTGTCTGTGTTGGTCTGTGTCTGTGTCTGTGTCTGTGTGTGTGTGTGTGTTGTGTGTGTGTGTGTGTTGCGTCTGTGTCGTTCTGTCTGTGTCTGTGTCTGTTTCTGTGTCTGTGTGTGTCTGTGTCTGTGTCTGCTGTCTGGTCTGTCTGCGTCTGCGTCTGCGTCTGCGTCTGTCTGCGTCTGCGTCTGCTTGCTGTGTCTGGTCTGCGTCTGTCTTCGTCTGTGTGGTTGTGTCTGCTTCTGGTCTGCGTCTGTGTCTGTTCTGGTCTGGTCTGCGTCTGTGTCTGGTCTGTGTCTGTCTGTTCTGTCTGTGTCTGTCTGTGTCTGCGTCTGGCTGTCTGTGCTGCTGTGTCTGCGTCTGGTCTGCGGTCTGGTCGTCTGCGTCTGCGTCTTGTCTGGTCTGGCCTGTACTGCGTCTGGCTGTTGGTCTGCTGTCTGGTCTGCGTCTGCTGTGTGCTGTCCTGTGTGTGCTGGTCTGTCTGTGTCTGTGTCTGTGTCTGTCTGTGTTGTGTCTGGTCTGCGTGCGTTGCTGTGTTGTGTCTTGTCTGGTGTGTCTGTGTCTGTGTCTGTGTGTCTGTGTCTGTGTCTGTCTCTTGTCTGTGTCTGTCTTGCGTCTGGCGCGTGTCTGCTGGCTGCTGTCTGGTCTGTTGTCTGGTCTGGTGGTTTTTTGGTCTGCGTCTGTTCTGCGTTGGCTGGTCGGTCTGTTGCGCGCCTGCGTCTGTCTGCGTCTGCGTTGCGTCTGCGTCTGGTCTGGTTGGTCTGTCTGTTTGTTGGTCTGGTCTGTCGTCTGTGCTGTGTCTGTTTGTTGTCTGGTCTGCGTTGTTCTGGCTGTGTTGTGTCTGTCTGTGTCTGTCTGTGTCTGTCTGTGTCTGTTGGTCTGTTCTGTCTTGTCTGTTCTTCTGTCTGTCCTGGTTTGTGCTGTTCTGTGTTGCGTTGTCGTGTCTGTGTCGTGTCTGTTGTCTGTGTCTGCTGTGTCTGTGTCTGTCTGTGTCTGTGTCTGTGTCTGTGTCTGTGTCTGTCTTGTCTGTCTGTCTTGTCTGTTCTGTGTCTGTCTGTGTCTGTGTCTGTGTCGTGTCTGTGTGTGTGTGTGTGTGTTGTGTGTGTGTGTGTGTGTTGTGTGTGTTGTGTGTGTTGTGTTGTGTTGTGTGTGTGTGTGTGTGTGTGTGTTTGTGTTGTGTTGTTTGTGTTGTGTGTGTTGTTGTGTTGTGTGTGTTGTTGTTGGTTGGTTGGTTGGTTGTGTGGTGGTTGTCGTCTGTGTCTGTGTCTGTGTCTGTCTGTGTGTGTGTGTCTGTGTTGTGTCTGTCTGTGTCTGTGTCTGTGTCTTGTCTGTGTCTGTGTCTGTTTGTGTCTGTGTCTGTGTCTGTGTCTGGTCTGTGTCTGTCGTCTGTGTCTGTCTGTGTCTGCGTCTGCTGGTCTGTCTGCGTCTGTGTCTGTTGCGTCTGTGTCTGCTTCTGCGTCTGCGTCTGCGTCTGCGTCTGCGTCTGCGTCTGAGTCTGCGTCTGCGTCTGCGTCTGCGTCTGTGTCTGTGCCTGTGGGTGTGTCTGCGTCTATGTCTGTGTCTGCGTCTGTGTCTATGTCTGTGTCTGCGTCTGTATCTGTGCATGTGCCTGTGTATGTGTCTGTGTCTGTGTCTGTGTCTGTGTTTGTGTCTGTGTCTCTGTCTGTGTGTGCGTCTGTGTCTGTGTCTGTGTCTGTGTCTGTGTCTGTGTCTGTGTTTGTGTCTGCGTCTGCGTCAGCGTCTGCATCCGCTTCTGTGTCTACATCTGTGTCTGTGTCTGTGTCTGTCTGTGTCTGTGTTGTGTCTGGTCTGCGTCTGCGTCTGGTCTGCGTCTGGTCTGCGTCTGCGCCTGCGTCTGCGTCTGCGTCTGCGTCTGCTGTCTGTCGTCTGCGTCTGTTCTGCGTCTGCGTCTGCTCTGCGTCTGCGTCTGCTGTTCTGCGTCTGCGTCTGCGTCTGCGTCTCGTCTGCTTCTGCGTCTGGTCTGCGTCTGCGTCTGCGTCTGCGTCTGTCGTCTGCGTCTGTGTCTGTGTCTGCGTCTGTCTGCTGTCTGCGTCTGTGTCTGTCTGTGTCTGCGTCTGTTCTGTGCCTGTGCCTGTGTCTGTCTGGTCTGTGTCTGTGTCTGTGTCTGTGTCTGTGTCTCTGTCTGCTGTGTCTGTCTGTGTCTGTTGTCTGTGTCTGTGTTGCTGGTTGTGTCTGTGTCTGTGTCTGTGTCTGTGTCTGTGTCTGTGTCTGTGTCTGTGTCTGTCTTTGTCTGTGTCTGTGTCTGTGTCTGTGTCTGTGTCTGGTCTGTGTCTGTTCTGTGTGTTCTGTGTCTGTGTGTGTGTGTGTGTGTGTGTGTGTGTGTGTGTTGTGTGTGTGTGTGTGTGTGTCGTTCTGTCTGTGTCTGTTCTGTGTCTGTGTGTGTCTGTCTGTGTCTGTGTGTGTCTGTCTGTCTGGTCTGGTCTGGCTGCGTCTGCTCTGGTCTGCGTTTGCGTGTCTGTGTCTGTGTCTGTGTCTGTTCTGTGTTTGTGTTTGTGTCTGTGTTGTCGCGTCTGTGTCTTGTCTGTCTGTGTCTGTGTTTGTCTGTGTCTGTGTCTGTGTCTGTGTTTGTGTCTGTGTCTGTGTCTGTGTCTTGTCTGTGTCTGTGTCTGTGTTGTCTGTGTCTGGTCTGTCTGGTCTGGTCTGCGTTGGTTGGTCTGTCTGGTGTGTTGTGTGGTCTGGTCTGGTTGTGTCTGTCTGGTCTGTGCTGTGTCTGTGTGTGTGTGTTGGTTTGTCTGTGTCTGCGTCTGTGTCTTGTCTGTGTCTGTCTGTTCTGTGCTGTGCTGTGCTGTGTCTGTGTCTTGTCTGTGTGTGTCTGTGTCTGTGTCTGTGTCTGTGTCTGTGTCTGTCTCTGTGTCTGTTTGTGTCTGGTGCGTCTGCTCTTGTCTCTTGTGTCTGTGTCTGTGTCTGTGTTTTGTGTTTGTGTCTGCGTCTGGTCTGGTCTGGTCTGGTCTGGTCTGCGTCTGGTCTGCGTTTGCGTCTGGTCTGCGCGGTCTGGTCTGGTCTGTGTCTGGTCTGCGTTTGCTTGGTCTGGTCTGCTTCTGGTGCTGTCTGGTCTGCGTCTGGTCTGGTCTGGTCTGGTCTGCGTCGCGTCTGCTCTGCGTCTGGTCTGCCTTGTGTGTCTGGTCTTGTCTGTGTCTGGTTGTGTCTGTGGTCTGCGTCGTCTGGCCTGTTTGTCTGGTCTGTCTGTGTCTGGTTTGTGTCTGGTCTGCTGTTGCGTCTGGTCTGGTCTGGTCTGGTCTGGTCTGGTTTGGTCTGCGTCTGCGTGCGTCTGCCTCTGTCTCTCTGGTCTGTCGTCTGTGTTTGTTTGTCTGGTCTGGTCTGCGTCTGTCTGCTCTGCGTCTGCGTCTGCGCGTCTGCGTCTGCGTTTGCGTCTGCGTCTGCGTCAGCGTCTGCGTCTGCGTCTGTGTCTGCGTCTGCGTTTGCTTCTGCGTCTGCGTCTGTTCTGTTCTGCGTCTGCGCTGCGTCTGCGTCTGCGTCTGCGTCATCTGTTCGTCTGTGTCCATGTGTCTGTGGTCTGCGTCCGCCTGTCTGCGCCTGTCTGTGTCTGTGTCTGTGGCTGTGTCTCTGCCTGTGTCTGTGTCTGCGTCTGTCTCTGTGCCTATGTCTGTGTCTGTGCCTGTATCTGTGCATGTGCCTGAGTATGTGTATGTGCCTGTATCTGTGTCTGCGTCTGTGTCCGTGTCTGTGTCCGTGTCTGTGTCTGTGTCTGTGTCTGTGTCTGTGTCTGTGTCTGTGTCTGTGTCTGTGTCTGTGTCTGTGTCTGTGTCTGTGTATGTGTCTGTGTCTGTGTCTGTGTCTGTGTCTGTGTCTGTGTCTGTATCTGTGTCTGTGTCTGTGACTGTGTCTGTGTCTGTGTCGGCGGCTGTGGCAGTGTCTGTGTCTGTGTCTGTTTCTGTGTCTGTGTCTGTGTCTGTATTTGTGTCTGGGTCTGTGTCTGTGTCTGTTTCTGTGTCTGCGTTTGTGTCTGTCTGTGTCTGTGTCCGTGTCTGTCTGTCTGCGCCTGCGTCTGCATCTGCGTCTGCGTTTGCGTCTGCGTCTGTGTCTGTGTCTGTGTCTGTGTCTGTCTCTGTGTTTGTGTTTGTGTCTGTGTTTGCGTCAGCGTCTGTGTCTATGTCTGTCTGTGTCTGTGTCTATGTTTGTGTATGTCTGTGTCTGTGTCTGTGTCTATGTCTGTGTCTGTGTTTGAGTGTGTCTGTGTCTGCGTCTGTGTCTGTGTCAGTGTCTGTGTCTGTGTCTGTGTATGTGTCTGTGTCTGTGTCTGTGTCTGTGTCTGTGTCTGTGTCTGTGTCTGTGTCTGTGTCTGTGCCTGTGTCTGTGTCTGTCTGTGTCTGTGTCTGTGTATGTGTCTGTCTGTGTCTGTGTCTGTGTCTGTGTCCGTGTCTGTGTCTGTGTCTGTGTCTGTGTTGTCTGTGTCTGTGTCTGTCTGTGTCTGTGTCTGTGTCTCGTGTCTGTGTCTGTGTCTGTGTCTGTGTTTGTGTTATGTCTGTGTCTGTGTCTGTCTGGTCTGTGTCTGGTCTGTGTCTGTGTCTGTGTCTGTGTCTTGTCTGTTCTGTGTCTGTGTCTTTGCCTGTGTCTGTATCTGTGTCTGTGTCTGTGTCTGTGTCTGTCTGTGTCTGTTCTGTCTGTGTCTGTGTCTGTGTCTGTGTCTGTTCTGTGTCTTGTTGTTGTGTTGTGTGTGTGTGTGTGTTGTGTGTGTGTGTGTGTGTGTGTCTGTGTTGTGTGTGTGTCTGTGTGTGGTTGTGTGTGTGTGTGTGTGTGTGTGTGTGTGTGTGTGTGTGTGTGTGTGTGTGTCTGTTGTCTGTTCTGTGTCTGTGTCTGTGTCTGTGTCTGTGTCTGTGTCTGTGTCTGTGTCTGTGTCTGTGTCTGTCTGTCTGTGTCTGTGTCTGTGTCTGTGTCTGTGTCGGTGTGTCTGTCTCTGTCTCTGTGTCTGTGTGTCTGTGTCTGTGTCTGTGTCTGTGTTGTGTCTGTGTCTGGTCTGTCTGTGTCTGTGTTCTGGTCTGTGTCTGGTCTGTATCTGTGTCTGGGTCTGTGTCTGTGTCTGTTTCAGTGTCTGTGTCTGTGTCTGTGTCTGTATCTGTGTCTGGGTCTGGTCTGTGTCTGTTGCTGTCTTGCTGCGTCTGGTCTGCGTCTGTGTCTGTGTCTGTGTCTGTGTCTGTGTCTGTGTCGTGCTGTCTGGTCTGTGTCTGTCTCTGTGTCTGTGTCTGTGTCGTGTCTGTGTCTTTGTCTGTGCTGTGTCTGTGTCTGTGTCTGTGTCTTGTCTGTGTCTGTGTCTGCGTCTGTCGTCTGTCTGTCTGTGTCTATGTCTACATCTGTGTCTGGTCTGTCTGTGTCTGTGTTGGTCTGCGTCTGCGTCTGCGTCTGCGTCTGCGTCTGCGTCTGCGTCTGCGTCTGCGTCTGCGTCTGCGTCTGCGTCTGCGTCTGCGTCTGCGTCTGCGTCTGCGTCTGCGTCTGCGTCTGCGTCTGCGTCTGCGTTGCGTCTGCGTCTGCGTCTGTCTCTGGTCTGCGTCTGCGTTCTGTCTGGTCTGTGTCTGCGTCTGTGTCTGCGTCTGTGTGCTTCTGTGTCTGGTCTGCTGTGTCTGCTGGTCTGTGCTGCGTCTGTGTCTGCGTCTGTGTCTGGTCTGTGTCTGTGTCTGTGTCTGTGTCTGTGCTGTTCTGTGTCTGTGTCTGTGTCTTGTCTGTGTCTGTGTCTGTGTCTGTGTCTTGTCTGTGTCTGTCTGTGTCTGTGTCTGGTCTGTGTCTGTGTCGTCTGTTCTGTGTCTGTGTCTGCGTCTGCGTCTGCGTCTGCGTCTGCGTCTGCGTCTGCGTCTGCGTCTGCGTCTGCGTCTGCGTCTGCGTCTGCGTCTGCGTCTGCGTCTGCGTGTCTGCGTCTGCGTCTGCGTCTGCGTCTCGTCTGCGTCTGCGTTTGCGTCTGCGTCTGCGTCTGTCTCATCTGTGTCTGTCTGGTCTGTCTGTGTCTGCGTCTGTGTCTGTGTCTGGTTTCAGTCTGGTCTGTGTCTGTGTGTCTGTATCTGTGTCTGCGTCCTGTGTCTGTGCTGTTGCCGTCTGTGTCTGCGTCTGGTCTGCGCCTGTGTCTGTGTCTGTGTCTGTGCTGTGTCTGTGTCTGTGTCTGTGTCTGTGTCTGTGTCTGTGTCTGTGTCTGTGTCGGTGTCTGTGTCTTGTCTGTGTCTTGTCTGTGTCTGTGTCTGTCTGTGTCTTTGTCTGTGTCTGTGTCTGCGTCTGCGTCAGCGTCTGCATCTGCGTCTGCGTCTGTCTACATCTGTGTCTGTGTCTGTCTGTGTCTGTGTTTGGTTCGTTCTGCGTCTGTGTCTGCGTCTGCGTCTGCGTCTGCGTCTGCGTCTGCGTCTGCGTCTCGTCTGCGTCTCCGTCTGCGTCTGCGTCTGCGTCTGCGTCTGCGTCTGCGTCTGCGTCTGCGTCTGCGTTTGCGTCTGCGTCTGCGTCTGCGTCTGCGTCTGCGTCTGCGTCTGCGTCTACGTCTGCGTCTGCGTTTGCGTCTGCGTCTGCGTCTGCGTCTGCGTCTGCGTCTGCGTCTGCTTCTGCGTCTGCGTCTGCCCATGTGTCTGTGGCTGTCTGCGTCTGTGTCTGCGTCTGGGTCTGCGCCTGTGTCTGTGTCTGTGGCTGTGTCTGTGGCTGTGTCTGTGTCTGTGTCTGTGTCTGTGTCTGTGTCTGTGTCTGTGTCTGTGTCTGTGTCTGTGTCTGTGTCTGTGTCTGTGTCTGTGTCTGTGTCTGTGTCTGTGTCTTTGTCTGTGTCTTTGTCTGTGTCTGTGTCTGCGTCTGCGTCAGCGTCTGCATCTGCGTCTGCGTCTATGTCTACATCTGTGTCTGTGTCTGTCTGTGTCTGTGTTTGTGTCTGTGTCTGCGTCTGCGTCTGCGTCTGCGTCTGCGTCTGTGTCTGCGTCTGCGTCTGCGTCTGCGTCTGCGTCTGCGTCTGCGTCTGCGTCTGCGTCTGCGTCTGCGTCTGCGTCTGCGCTGTCTGCGTTCTGCGTCTGCGTCTGGGTCTGCGTCTGCGTCTGCGTCTGCGTCTACGTCTGCGTCTGCGTTTGCGTCTGCGTCTGCGTCTGCGTCTGCGTCTGCGTCTACGTCTGCGTCTGCGTCTGCGTCTGCGTCTGCGTCTATGTCTACATCTGTGTCTGTGTCTGTCTGTGTCTGTGTTTGTGTCTGCGTCTGCGTCTGCGTCTGCGTCTGCGTCTGCGTCTGCGTCTGCGTCTGCGTCTGCGTCTGCGTCTGCGTCTGCGTCTGCGTCTGCGTCTGCGTCTGCTTCTGCGTCTCCGTCTGCGTCTGCGTCTGCGTCTGCGTCTGCGTCTGCGTCTGCGTCTGCGTCTGCGTCTGCGTCTGCGTCTGCGTCTGCGTCTGCGTCTGCGTCTGCGTCTGCGTCTGCGTCTGCGTCTGCGTCTGCGTCTGCGTCTGCGTCTACGTCTGCGTCTGCGTTTGCGTCTGCGTCTGCGTCTGCGTCTGCGTCTGCGTCTGCGACTGCGTTTGCGTCTGCGTCTGCGTCTGCGTCTGTGTCTGCGTCTGCGTCTGCTTCTGCGTCTGCGTCTGCCCATGTGTCTGTGGCTGTCTGCGTCTGTGTCTGCGTCTGGGTCTGCGCCTGTGTCTGTGTCTGTGGCTGTGTCTGTGGCTGTGTCTGTGTCTGTCTGTGTCTGTGTCTGTGTCTGTGTCTGTGTCTGTGTCTGTGTCTGTGTCTGTGTCTGTGTCTGTGTCTGTGTCTGTGTCTGTGTCTGTGTCTGTGTCTGTGTCTGTGTCTGTGTCTGTGTCTGTGTCTGTGTCTGTGTCTGTGTCTGTGTCTGTGTCTGCGTCTGCGTCTGCGTCTGCGTCTGCGTCTGCGTCTGCGTCTGCGTCTGCGTCTGCGTCTGCGTCTGCGTCTGCGTCTGCGTCTACGTCTGCGTCTGCGTTTGCGTCTGCGTCTGCGTCTATGTCTACATCTGTGTCTGTGTCTGTGTCTGTATCTGTGTCTGGGTCTGTGTCTGTGTCTGTTTCAGTGTCTGTGTCTGTGTCTGTGTGTCTGTATCTGTGTCTGGGTCTGTGTCTGTGTCTTTGCCTGAGTCTGTGGCTGCGTCTGAGTCTGCGCCTGTGTCTGTGTCTGTGTCTGTGTCTGTGTCTGTGTCTGTGTTCTGTGTCTGTCTCTGTGTCTGTGTCTGTGTCGGTGTCTGTGTCTTTGTCTGTGTCTTTGTCTGTGTCTGTGTCTTTGTCTGTGTCTTTGTCTGTGTCTGTGTCTGCGTCTGCGTCAGCGTCTGCATCTGCGTCTGCGTCTATGTCTACATCTGTGTCTGTGTCTGTCTGTGTCTGTGTTTGTGTCTGCGTCTGCGTCTGCGTCTGCGTCTGCGTCTGCGTCTGCGTCTGCGTCTGCGTCTGCGTCTGCGTCTCCGTCTGCGTCTGCGTCTGCGTCTGCGTCTGCGTCC
Source organism: Vesta saturnalis (assembly GCA_036346205.1). Classification (NCBI taxonomy): domain Eukaryota; kingdom Metazoa; phylum Arthropoda; class Insecta; order Coleoptera; family Lampyridae; genus Vesta; species Vesta saturnalis. The sequence goes on from JARFJB010001921.1 coordinate 4,481,511, forward strand.
GTCTGCGTCTGTCTGCGTCTGCGTCTGCGTCTGCGTCTGCGTCTGCGTCTGCGTCTGCGTCTGCGTCTGCGTCTGCGTCTGCGTCTGCGTCTGCGTCTGCGTCTGCGTCTGCGTCTGCGTCTGCGTCTGCGTCTGCGTCTGCGTCTGCGACTGCGTTTGCGTCTGCGTCTGCGTCTGCGTCTGCGTCTGTGTCTGCGTCTGCGTCTGCTTCTGCGTCTGCGTCTGCCCATGTGTCTGTGGCTGTCTGCGTCTGTGTCTGCGCCTGTGTCTGTGTCTGTGGCTGTGTCTGTGGCTGTGTCTGTGTCTGTGTCTGTGTCTGTGTCTGTGTCTGTGTCTGTGTCTGTGTCTGTGTCTGTGTCTGTGTCTGTGTCTGTGTCTGTGTCTGTGTCTGTGTCTGTGTCTGTGTCTGTGTCTGCGTCTGCGTCTGCGTCTGCGTCTGCGTCTGCGTCTGCGTCTGCGTCTGCGTCTGCGTCTGCGTCTGCGTCTGCGTCTGCGTCTGCGTCTGCGTCTGCGTCTGCGTCTGCGTCTACGTCTGCGTCTGCGTCTGCGTCTGCGTCTGCGTCTGCGTCTGCGTCTGCGTCTGCGTCTGCGACTGCGTTTGCGTCTGCGTCTGCGTCTGCGTCTGCGTCTGTGTCTGCGTCTGCGTCTGCTTCTGCGTCTGCGTCTGCCCATGTGTCTGTGGCTGTCTGCGTCTGTGTCTGCGTCTGGGTCTGCGCCTGTGTCTGTGTCTGTGGCTGTGTCTGTGGCTGTGTCTGTGTCTGTGTCTGTGTCTGTGTCTGTGTCTGTGTCTGTGTCTGTGTCTGTGTCTGTGTCTGTGTCTGTGTCTATCTATGTGTCTGTGTCTGTGTATGTGTGTGTGTTTTTTTTTATATTAAGCTTATTTATTGTAGCATACTCCATACAAATGATACTACATGCTTTACTAACTTAATACTAATCTATTATGCTTAAAAGACTTATCTCTGAATTATGGTTCCTATCATAACTACTTAACGATGTAGATATTTCAAGTTAACATTAATATAATATTTGTCTGCGCCTGTGTCTGTGTCTGTGGCTGTGTCTGTGGCTGTGTCTGTGTCTGTGTCTGTGTCTGTGTCTGTGTCTGTGTCTGTGTCTGTGTCTGTGTCTGTGTCTGTGTCTGTGTCTGTGTCTGTGTCTGTGTCTGTGTCTGTGTCTGTGTTTGTGTCTATCTATGTGTCTGTGTCTGTGTATGTGTGTGTGTTTTTTTTTATATTAAGCTTATTTATTGTAGCATACTCCATACAAATGATACTACATGCTTTACTAACTTAATACTAATCTATTATGCTTAAAAGACTTATCTCTGAATTATGGTTCCTATCATAACTACTTAACGATGTAGATATTTCAACTTAACATTAATATAATATTTGCACTTATAATAACTATCTTACCAATTTACCAAAAGATTACCCGCTTTTACTTAAGCTAAAGTGTCAAAATCAATGTTTTTTACAAATTCAAAAGAGTCCTTAAAATAATATTCAATTAGTTCTTTTTTTGATACTGGCCAATTGGGATCTGCCCTATCTTTCAGTTGCTGCCTTAACTGTTCTAGTACCGGACAGTCCATAGATTATATAATCTACAGATTGGTCCTCTGCGTTGCAGACGCACACTGAATTTTCACTTATCTTAAATCTGTAGAAGTAAGATTTTAATCGTCCATGACCGCTTGATATAGTTGTTATATTTGGTGATGAGGGGACTTTACACTTCAGTCTAAAATTCACTGTTGGGAAGAACGCTTTAGTCTTTTCACCTTTTACACTACCCAACCATTCACTTTCCCACTTCACCTCACTTTTCTTTTGCACCTCCTTTATCATTTCCCTTCTTCTTTTTCTATAATCCGCTTCCAATTCCGGGTTTCTTCCATTTTCTATAGCTTGATTCTCATTTTGCTGACGCATTTCTTTAGTTCTTCTCCGTATTTCTATCTTTTCTTGTATCGTGATTATTATAGGTGCGATTCCTGAAATTAAACATGAAGCATCATACGAAATAGTTCTGAATGATTTTAATATTTTGATGTTTAGCAATCTTTGAATTCTTCTGAGTCTTCTTATATTTACTTGTTTTTTTAGAGCGGGTTCCCAGATCTCTCCTCCGTAGGTCATAATCGGTAAAACTGCGCCTTTGTATATTGTTCTTAGTGCCTCTTGTTGCAGTCCCCACGATATTTTTGCCGATCTAGATAAAATGTTTACTAGTTTCAAACATCTTTCTGTTACTTGTTGCACATGCAGATCGAAGTCCCATCTGTGCTCCAGATATATACCCAAGTATTTCGGGCTGTTCACTTGTTCTAATTCTTCGTTATTCATAAAAATACTCAGATTTTGTTTTCTAGAGGTTCTTTTCTTTGATATCAACATAATTTTGGATTTGTCTTCGTTAAAAGTGATCTTCTTTTCTTTTTCCCAGTTCGTGATTTTTTGTATCTCTAGGTTCGCTGTGTTCTCAATTTCAAGAACCCTTCTTCCTGTGACTAGAACGATTAAATCATCTGCAAATGCCAAAACCCTAGTTTGTTTTTGAATGTTCAAACTTAATAATGAATTGTACATGAGGTTCCAAAATCCAGGGCCGCCGCACGAACCTTGTGGGCATCCCTTTTCAACTGTTCTGGTGACTCTGACATTATTCGTTTCTAGCTTTGCAGTCCTTTCACTAAAATAATTTACAGCTAGATAATACAAATTACTTGGACAGTTTAATTGTTTCAGGCTGCCTAAAATTTTTGGCCACCACGTCGCGTTGAACGCCCTTTTAACGTCTAGACTTATTAAAAGTGTGTCTTTTTTTTCTCTTAAATTCTTCTGTACAAATCCTTTAACTTCTACAAGTGCATCTATAGTGCTTTTATTTGGAGTAAATCCAAATTGGCTTGCGTTCACTAATCCGTTTGAGTACATGTATTTCACTATTCTCTCTATCAGCAGCTTCTCTAGTGCTTTACCTCCCACGTTGATTAAGCGTATGGGCCGATATTTTGAGACCTTGTTGGAATTCCCTTTTCCTGGCTTAACGATAGGAATTATTATGGATGACTTCCATTTCTTTGGGAAGAATGATTTCTCAAGGCACTTGTTATAAATTTTTGTCATCATTAAAGGAAATTGTTGATATACCCTTAGCAAAATAGCGCGCTTGTTATTCCGTCTTCCCCTGGACATTTTTTTGAACTTATCTTCTGTAAGACACGCTTTATTTCTTCTTGCCTAAATATCTCGTCCGCTTCTGTTTGTATCGGTACTTTAACTTGGTTTCTGATCCATGTATGAGACTCATTGTCTTCTCGTGCATTCTCCTACAAAACGAATTCATCCATCATATACTCTAGAGTGTCTTTAATATTTGTCGTGTACTCTCCGTTCTGTTTCTGAATTGTTGACAGTGTTAAACTGTTTCTTATTTTCCCTGCTGCAAGTTGGTAAGCCTTATTCCAAGGATTAGAGCCTTCCTCTATTTCACAGTAATTTTTCCATGATGTTAATTTTGAATGTCTAATCATTTGTATATACGTTCTTCTCATATCGTAATATGCCTGTTTTCTTTCTTCTCTAAGGCTATGATTGTTTTGGGTTCTTTGATATCTTCTTCTGCTAGCATTCGTTCGTTTTCTCAGCAACGTTAGTTCGTCTGACCACCATGGTACTGTTTTCATGTTTTTCTTTATTTTCCGGTTCTTCGACGAATAGAATGTTTTCTCTATTGCTATGTTATACTTCCCTATGCATTCTTCGTAATCTTCGTCGTCTCTAACTGTCTTACTTAATTTCCTGTCCAGTTCTTCAGAACTGTCCATTATGCCTTCGTCGATGAAGAATCGTTGAAACTGTTGAGCCAAATTTCTATCGAACGTTTCCCATTTGTCCTGTTTTGTTATATACCGTTTTCTGTTGTTTCCCGTACAATCAGTGTTGTGTGTTATATTACTCGCTTTGTACGTTATCAGGTTGTGGTCGGAGCAACTTTCCTCTTCCTCTATTTTCCAATCTTTCATGTACTTAATCATTTGGTTATTGACAATGGTCAAATCAATGTTACTTTTGGCTCGTACTGTCTGGAATGTACATCTTTCGCTTTTTTCATTTAAAATGTGTAAATTGTATATACCAGCAAACTCCTCTACTCGTTTTCCTCTTTTATTATTAATTATGTCATGCCATGTAACGGATCTTGCGTTACTGTCCACTGCTATCAGCACCTTTTCGTTTTTTGACATCTGTAAAACGTTTTCTATTTTTTGTAAATTATTGTTAATATCCGCTGTACAGTCGAAATAAGCATTTATTGTTAAACACTTAAAATATTTGTAATGTACTTCTAACACAATCATATCCTCGTCCGAGAATTGACTTAGGAGTATGGCACTGATCTTCTCATTTGTTATAACTGCCGCAGCTCTTTTCCTTCCATCACGCTGTGTATATATTCGAACAGTTTTCGGTATTCCTGCGACCTCATTTTGCAACACGTAGGGTTCTTGTAATAAAGCAACGTCGATTTGATTTTGTTCCATGAATTGAAGCAAATTTTGTGTTGCTGTTCTAGAATGCTGTATGTTTATTTGAACAAAATTGATATTTATTTTGCCGTTTGTGTACAATATTTGCTTAAGTCCTGTTTTAAATTTATTTACATTATTAACGTTGTGATTATTAGTCATTGTTAATATTCTATATTTTGTTTGAATTTAATTATCGCTTTTTTGTAGCAGAGGCAATTTTGATCCAGGGACGAATGCTTTGTATTTACCTGTTTATCTTGATTGTATTTGTTCCAGTTTATACAATTGCCGCAGTTTAGTGAGTTAGTAGGGGCGTTGCATTCTTCTAATTTGTGATCGCCGGTGCATCTCGGGCCTGCGTGCCTTTACATTCCCTAGCCATATGGTTATACTTAAAACACTTGAAACATCGTGTTATTGATATATAATCTGCACTGGTGCATATGTTCCATACGATTTTTAATTTACGGTCAATTATTTTTTTCCTGTTTTCAGCATTAACTTCTAAAATTAATTTTTTTGCGTTTTTCTTATTTTTAAAAATTTTTATTGGTTTCATATGATCCGGTTGCAATTGAAGGTCAGAACTCTGATTTGTTATTATCTCCACCACATTTTCCATATTTATATCTTCCGGTACGTCGTAAATTGTGTATGTGTGTGTCTCTGTCTTTGTCTGTGTCTGTGTCTGTATCTGTGTCTGTGTCTGTGTGTCTGTGTCTGTGTCTGTGTCTGCGTCTGTGTCTGTGTCTGTGTCTGTGTCTGTGTCTGTGTCCGTGTCTGTGTCTGTGTCAGTGTCTGTGTCTGTGTCTTGTCTGTGTCTGTGTCTGTGTCTGTGTCTGTGTCTGTGTCTGTGTCTGTGTCTATGCCTGTGTCTGTGGCTGTGTCTGTCCTTGTGTCTGTGTCTGTCTGCGTCTGCGTCTGCGTCTGTGTCTGTGGCTGTGGCTGTGTCTGTGTCTGTGTCTGCGTCTGCGACTGTGTCTGTGTCTGTGTCTGTGACTGTGACTGTGACTGTGTCTGTGTCTGTGTCTGTGTCTGTGTCTGTGTCTGTGTCTGTGTCTGTGTCTGTGTCTGTGTCTGTGTCTGTGTCTGTGTCTGTGTCTGTCTGTGTGTGTGTGTGTGTGTGTGTGTGTGTGTGTGTGTGTGTGTGTGTGTGTGTGTGTGTCTGTGTCTGTTTCTGTGTCTGTGTCTGTGTCTGTGTCTGTGTCTGTGTCTGTGTCTGTGTCTGTGTCTGTGTCTGTGTCTGTGTCTGCGTCAGCGTCTGCGTCTGCGTCTACGTCTACACCTGTGTCTGTGTCTGTGTCTGTCTGTGTCTGTGTTTGTGTCTGTGTCTGTGTCTGTGTCTGTGTCTGTGTCTGTGTCTGTGTCTGTGTCTGTGTCTGTGTCTGTATCTGTGTCTGTGTCTGTGTCTATGTCTGTGTCTGTGTCAGTCTGTGTCTGTGTCTGTGTCTGTGTCTGTGTGTGTGTGTGTGTGTGTGTGTGTGTGTATGTGTGTGTGTCTATGTCTGTGTTTGTGTCTGTGTCTGTGTCTGTGTCTGTGTCTGTGTCTGCGTCTGTGTCAGTGTGTTACGGGTTTAATTGGAAAACGTTTCCATTTGATAAAGTCCGTCACTTTGTCAAATTTACTTACTAAAGATAGCAAGTTATTCTTAGGTTGAATGCTTCAAATTCATTATTTCCCAAATTTTTACGCATCTCTATTTGCAGTTAAATTAACTTATGTAACTTTTTTACACATCTCTTACTTAGTTAAATTAAGTCAAATTTAATACCTTCAGCGACATCTCTGAGATTTTGGATCATTTAATATAAAGCAGTTAGAAGGAACCTGGGATCTATTAAGGTCAAATAATACATACAGATATAATAAATACATATTTTCTAAACACATTTTAGCTTTTGACAACAATGATTATATACAAATTTTCTTAAGTGTGTAAAATTGATTTTAAGGGATTGACCAATTTTTCTTTATTCCTTTTTAAGAACGCCCTTGTTGGTGGAAGTTGAGATTCTAGAGGATTTTGTGTTTCTGGTTCTGGATGCTGAAACATCATTTTTTTGGAAAATTGTCACTTAAAGTAATACTTGGGTGTTATGGGTTTAATTGGAAAACGTTTCCTTTTGATAACGTTCGTCACTTTGTCAAATTTACTTACTAAAAACAGCAATTTACTCTTATGTTGAATGCTTCAAATTCATTATTTCGCACATTTTTACGCATCTCTAATTGCAGTTAAATTAACGTATGTAACTTTTGTACACATTTCTTACTTAGTTAAAATAAGTCAAATTTAATACCTTCAGCGACATCTCTGAGATTCTGAATCATTTAATATAAAGCAGTTAGAAGGAACCTGGGATCTATTGGGGTCAAATAATACATATGCATATAATAAATACATATTTTCTAAACACATTTTAACTTTTGACAACAATGATTAAATACAAATTTTCTTAAGTTTGTAAAATTGATTTTAAGGTGTTGACCAATTTTTTTTTGTTCCTTTTTAAGAACGCCCTTGATGGTGGATGTTGAGTTCCTAGAGAATTTGTTGTTTCTGGTTCTGGATGCTGAAACATAATTTTTTTGGAAAATTCTCACTTAAAGTAATACTTGGTTAAGTAAAAGTATTACTAACACTTTTAAAAGTCGGATATAATTGAAATTATTCATTCGTCCACATCTTCGGTAAGTGGCACATGTTTCGATAACCTCATGGTAATTAAAATCGTTTTCAGGTTTTCGAATATAAAAGCATTCAATACTAATTCTTTACATATAAAGACACCTCAATCGAAATTACGTTGAATGTTCACTATCGGCTCGTTTGTCACCTGTAAGAGGTATGCACGGTCATAATTAATTAAACATCGTACTTATATTTACCTTCTTTTAGCATCTCCGTACTACCTACATTTCCGCCCACATTTTACTGTTACATTACATCCAAAGTACATGATTATCGCTGGAAGGCGTAAGAGCCTTGCCGAAATCCATGACCATATACTTGAAGGCTGCTAGATCATTGGAATAATACTCGAAATTTGCAAGATCAAATAAGTAGTTTCGTCAGTAAAGGTCAGATCTTCTTCTTTATCACCTGGTTACACGATTGTATTTCCAAATTTCAAATACACCTAGGAGGTTCTTAGTGAATTTCTACAACGAAAATAAATGTACTGATATTAATTTTGTAATCAAATAATTGACAATTGTTACCTCTTAATTAAATTTATATATTTAAGGTGCCTCCAGCAGTTCACTTTCACAAAATTCTGTTATGTAAAACAGTATATATATATTCACTAATTCAGTTTTGAATATTTTTTTGCACTCAATCATAAGTAAAACTTTAATTGAATCATTAAAAGTGACTGGCTAGACCGCAGCCAAACAAATTGTAGCTTCCATTTTAATCTAGTTAATTCTAGCTTCTGTGGCTACATTCACCCAACGATTTAACCCCTGTTTTGATTGAAATATACCGGGTGTAACGGTTATTTGTATTACCGTGAACTATTACAAAATTTAAACATTTAATTTCATATGAATTTGTAATTTTGTCTCGTAATCTTTGTGTATTATGTACATTACTTTTTCCTGTGGACAAGGTTGTTCGGGCCAGTTTTATTTCCTATAAATTTCTTGATTACTTTGTTTGTTACGGTAGTTATTTACTGTGGACCGAACAAGCTTTCCAATTACTATTACGTAATATAAAATCATTAGTGTTTTATTGAAAAACAATTGGGGTTTTGCTGTATATTGTGTAAAGCGTAAGGCAAGCAAGTTAATTAATTAAATCTTTTTTTCTGGTTTTACTAAACATCCCAATGGGAATATGTGTTAAATTGGCCAATTCAGACTACGGCCAGTAAGATCTTACAGCGGCCTGAAGGGGCATATAATAAGTTTATGTTATTATTTTTTTTTTTACTAATTGAAATTTAAATTTAAATTGCCGTGGGCACAAGCTGTGGCTCGCTGCTTGCTATTGTGGGCTTCGGTGTTTCATGTTAATTTTTTTTTATTATTCTCTTTTATTCTTTTGTCAGAATTATTGACAATAAAACTACTTTGTCGTGGAAATCGTTAACCCATTTCTATTTCTTCTTTTTTTTTGGTAAATTTCAGGCTTTACAGGGTTTATTCTCCTTTCAGCACTGATTGAGTATTTCCTTATTAAATTCTGTGGGGCCTACTTATATCCGGTTCCTATCTAAACATATCACCGTCCCTTTAAGCTATACCTCCAAAACAACCACGCATCCAAGTGTTCTGCGGTCTTCCGACCGTACGCCTGAACTTAGTCGGAGATTTTTAGTATATCAGGAAATACTGTTTCTAAACTTTTAATTTATGTGCGCGAAGGTGTCAAAATTGCATCTGGAGCAACTTAACTGTCTCAAAATTAAATTAAAGCTCCTGTCTACTTAACCGTAATAGTTATGAGGTTCTTTTTAAGTATGGAGATTGAGCGTATTTTTCAAGGGAGATTGTAATTCTCCCGCTTGGAGTTGCACAGTTAGACGCCCACTCCACAAACTGTCTCTTTTTTTGATTTGCTATGCCCGTCTTCTCGATTACCAATAGTTATCTTGAAGTCATATTCTTGCTATTCCCTCAATAATAAACTGAAGGGGAGGTAGTCCCAGCGGAGATTCCATTGCGGCGGTAGGCGTTGATCTCATTGCCTTCGTAATTCCTAAACATGCAATTCCTAAACATGATCCAGGAAACATGTTTCCTGAATGGATTTTGGCCACCATACCAGTGTCGCGTGTGTTATTGCCGGTCTGATTACTCTGGTGTATAGCCAATGTATCATACTTGGTTTCAGTTCCCATGTTTTTTCATAGTAATGTCTTATCACAGCGAGTGTGATTTCCGCTTTTCTGATGACTATCCAGTTAAGCTTAGTTAAGCTAAGTCGGTATACTTCGACCGACAGTCGATAAGCTTCCCACTAAGAATAAGAGGACCTAAGTTCTCTATTCTCCTTTTGCGCGTGAATGGTACTATTTTGGCTTTCTGAGGACTGACTGTTAGACCTCCCTTTTATGACCATCTAAACATTACGTTCCGGGAAATTTAAATACGCCCCCTTACTATATTTGCAAATTTCCCTTCTGCCAAGATGACCAGATCATTTGTCCAGGCTAGAGACATAAATCTTTCGTTATTGTGTTCTCTCTGTAGCCCTTCCATGACGACGATCCACAATAGAGGAGATTACATTCCCCCTTGTTGACAACCCCTGCCACCCGGGCTGCCAAGGTCACCCCCTTCCCACAGCATTGCCGTGTGCACCACTCAACTCCTTACCATGAAGTCTATCCACTTGCAGCATGTCTCCTCTAGACCACGACAGATCCGAGGAAATGAAATTAAATGGCGTGTTATCAAAGGCTCGTTCTTGGTCCAAGAAGACCTCTAGAAGGATCTCCTTATGCTGTAAGGTATTTTCAGCTCTTTTTGTGAGGTGATGAAGTGCTGTCCCTGCTGAAAGTCACGATCTATAGGCAAATTAACACGTTCAGTAGGATTAGCTCTAGGATGATATTTAGCTGTATATAGTATTTCTGTTTGATAGTTTGAGCATAGTTTAGTAAATTCTTGGCTACGGAATTGTACACCATTGCCAGCGATTAAGTATTGAAGAGTACCAAATAACAAGAATATTTGTTCTTCCATAATCTTACGAATTTTCGAGGCAGTAGCAGTACGAAGTGGAAAGAAACATGTAAATTTAGTAAAATAGTCAGCAACAACAAAAATATAGGAGTTACCTTTTGAGGAGCGAGGTAAAGGGCCGACAATATCACAACTTAACTTGCTCTAGGAGAGAATAAACCTGGTGATGCTTTTTGTTCAACTTTGTGAGCAGCACAGGTATGACAGTTACGAATATATCTAGCAATATCGGCACGAAGATTTGGCCAGTAGAAGAATTTATTAATGCGACTTAATGTTTTAGTAACACCAGGGTGACCACAAGTAGGAGGATCGTAATATTGGCGAATGATTTCAATGCGTTGATTCTTAGGAACAACCACTCTTCAATTTCCCAATGAGATATCAGAGAGATCAGAAGAAGAGGCATGTTTGTAAAGTAGATTATTTTCAAGACACCAGAGAGGAAACGTTTTAGGATTATTAGAAACATTGTCAAGCATTTTTAAGTACCAGGGATCCGTAATAGGTAAAGTAATTGAAGGTATAGTATTAGTTATATTTATGTCACAAAGTTGTGGAAGGGAGTCAGAAGACAATTCAGGTACATCTCGAGATAAAGTATCAGGAACGACGTGATTCTTTCCTTTACGATGTATGATAGAGAAGTTATATTGTTGTAGGAGTAAGGCCCAACGAGCCAGACGTCCAGAAGGGTTCTGAAGTTTATAAAGTCAAATGAGTGAGTGATGGTCAGTTATGGCAGTGAAATGAGCACCTTCGATATAGGCACGAAATTTCTCAACAGCCCACAAAACAGCTAGATATTCTTTTTCTGTGGTAGAATATTTTGTTTCAGGTTTAGTTAATCAGCGACTAATGTAGGAAATGACTTTTTCACTATCAGGGGTTTCCTGATTTAAAACAGCACCTAAGCCATAGTTAGAAGCATCAGTTTGGATAGTGAAAGGCAAAGTGAAATCTGGGCAAGAAAGTATTGGAGCAGAAATGAGTTGTTGTTTTAGAAAAGAGAAAGCTTCGTCACATTCAGAAGACCAGGCAAATGGAGTATTTTTACGAGTTAAATGTGTTAATGGAGCTAAAGCAGTAGAAAAATTAGGTATCAAACGACGGTACCAACTCCCCATTCCAAGTAATCTTAGAGACAGAAGAAGGTTGTGGTATAGAAATAATAGTGTTGACTTTATCAGGATCTACAAGTAAACCATTTCTATTGATAACATAGCCAAGATATTTTAATTCGAGAGACAAAAATGACATTTATTTTTGTTCAAAGTGAGACCAGCAGTAGACAATCTATCAAAAATGTGAGTTAAAACCTCTAAATGTTTTTCAAAAGAAGGGGTAGCAATGATAATATCGTCAAGATAGGCGAAGCAATACGGTTCCAAATCAGCACCAAGAATTTGATCTATTAAACGTTGAAAAGTAGCAGGAGAATTATGTAAACCAAAACGCATACGAGTGAATTGATATAGGCCTCTGCCAGGTATGGTGAATGCAGTAATGGGTTTAGAATTTTGAGATAAAGGGATTTGCCAATAAGCAGAACGAATATCTAGAGCTGAAAGAAATTGAGCATCACGAAGACGGTCTAAGATAGTATTTATGTAAGGAAGAGGGTAAGCATCTTTTTCAGTGACTGCGTTAACCTTTCGGTAGTCTATACAAAAACGGTAAGAATTATATTTTTTCCTAACGAGAACTATTGGACTAGACCAAGGGCTTGAAGAAGGTTCAACGATTCCTAGTTTTATCATAGAATCAAGTTCATCATTAGCGATTTTAAGTAATATAGGAGAAATCGGGTAGTAACGTTGTTTGATAGGCTCACTGCTCGTACGTATATGGTGTTCTATTGAAGTAGTACTGCCAAGTTCAGAAGAATTTAGTACAGGAGAATCGAATAGTGATTGTAGCGATTGTTCTTCAGTATCAGAGAAATTAGATCTAGTAACTAGATGATCAGTAGTAGATAAAGAGCAAATTTCAACTTCAGGAATGACTAAGACTTCAAGAGTGACTGTTTTGTCTTGTAGAGTGATAAGGAGATTTACAGTACCAAGAATGTAGCAAGTTTCACGATTAGCAAGTAAGCAAGAAGAAAATGATTTAGGAGAAGGGCGATATTTCTGTAGCGAAAGACCTAAAGTATTTAAGAGGTTCCGTCCTAATTGACCTAATATAGTTTCAGAACAACCAGAATCTAACAAGCTTTTAAAAGGGTAGCCAAAAATTGTTATATTAAGATAAGAACGTTCATCCTTGCGGACATTAGCTAAAACAAAATTTAAGACATGTTTGTGATGATCAGGTAGTGTAGCGAAAGGAGTTTCCGAGATAAGTGATAGTGAAGAGGACTCGACTCGGTTCGAGAAGTTTAGTTTAAAGAAGTGTCATTGCAGTTTGGACATTTTGGTTTAGTGACCTTTGGTTTCCCACAGCCATAACAATGAATAGTTTGTGGTTCTGAATAATTTGGAGAGACATGACCAGTTTTGTTGCAATTCCAATACTTGATTGGTGAGTTATTAGAAGTAGGTTTAGGTTTAGGTGAAGATTCCAGAGTAAATTTCGGTTTTGAATCAGTAGCAACAGTTGTAGGAACGTTTTTCGTATCTTTTCCTTTAGGAGTATACACTACAGAAGCAGCAGAAAGTTTAGGAGTATTTAAGTTGTTTAGAAGAATGTGAGGTACTAACATCAGTATCAGAAGAAGACGAGGAAGCAATACTTAAATAGGCGAGACTAGGTTCAAGTAAGTGTGAAGATCTTCGTGAAGGTGGAGATTTAAATGTTTCGACAAAATAATGGTTCTGTTCAATTTTTTTGCCTAAGGCAGAAAGTTGTGCAGTGCTAGAAATTGGAGTTAAGGTTAAGGCATTCTGGTAAAATGGAGTTAAATTTCGTCGTATGTAGTATAATTGTTTTGTTTCGGAGAGAGGAGTAGTTAAGCGTTGAAAGAGATTATACATTACAGCAAGGTACGAGCTCATATTTTCAGAAAGACCCATAGTTCTATTTTTAATTTCGTCTCAAGTAACCTTTCATCGTAGTCGATAGGCACGAATTCAGTTTTCAGTAAAGATACAACTTCATCCCATTTAGTTAAAGAGAATTTTCTAGATCGGTACAGTACGAGAGCACGCCCTGTTAACAATTCAGGAGTATGAACAAAAAGCATGTGTTTAGTAATCCCACGAGAAGAAGCTAGTTCATCCAAGCGAGTAAGAAAATCTAAGAGAGAAACTTTTCCTTCGCCAGAGAAGGTTAAGCCAAGTTTAGAGATATCTAATCGTTTAGCGAAAGAAAGTGATTCAGACATTGAAGCTACAGCATGTACGGGTTCACTTGGTTCAAGTTCGTCCTCACTAGAAGAAAGTAGTGGAGGAGTAGACGGATTAGAATTATTATCAGTAAATTCAGCTACATTAGGATCAGAACAAGTAGTTGGTTTAGGGCTAGATGAAGGTAATTTGTTAAAATCTGTAAATGTGACACGATTAAGTTTTTTGAGTTTTTGTTTGATTTCAAAGTAGCAATGGTTAAAAGTAATGTGTTACGTTGACTTGTTTCAGTATTATTAGTATAATTCATTAAAGAGCAACGACGTTCTATGTGACGAAGTAAACTATTCAAGCGGAGAAAGTCCCTTGATTTAGGATCGTTTGTAACTCTATCGGTTAAAGCTTCAATTGACAGTTAAAGATTTTTCCAATTCCAGTACAATAGCATTTCGTGCAAGTTTTCTCAAATTACTAGTAGTAGTGGGTAGTTTGATACCTCTGGACGCAATTTCATATTCGGGTTCGGCTGTATGTAAACGGTTGACGTCTAATTTGAATGAGAACATAGTTAGTGAACACTAAGAAAGCAAGTTAAACAAGAGGGAGGCCCCACCACGTTGGGCAGCCAAAGAAATTATGTTACGGTAACTTTCGATGACAACAAAATTTAAAATGCAAGGGCTCGGTGGCTCAGTACAAGTAGGCAAACATTGGGGGTGGGCTAGTAAATCTAGAATTTTAAGTATGATGTTGTGAGCAATAATTGAGTAAAGAATAGTTAAGAGAATGAACGCTACGTATTTCTTGGGTTGTTGTCGTTATAGTTATAGCTTCTAGTTCAAAATACGAATAACTAATAGCTTATACTGAGTGACAAATAAGTAAGCAAAATGGGGTTAACTAAATTATAATGAACTTCAAAATAAATAGTAACATGATTATAAAAATTCGACAAATAAGAGGGGTATCCGTAGGGGTAGATTGTAATACAAAGGTTAAGTTAAATATTGAGTTAATATAACAAGAATGATTGAATCCAATTTACCTTATATGAACTTTTAAGCAAAATGTACAAAATCAGTTACGTTACCGTCCCAAAATATTCAGGATTCGGTTTACTTGAGGTGAGCAAGCGATTAAGTACATCAATAATCTTACCTGAATAACTATCCTTCGGTGTCGTTTCCTTGCACAAGTAGCGTTGGCCGAAGCAATACGAGCTAGATGAAAAAAAAACAATAACAAATCAGACCATAAGCAATAAGTTGGTCCGAGAAATGAATACGTTAATTACTTAATGATTATCGACAGGTTCGAATACTGAAGTTATGTTTCAATAGGCAATCGAGTAGTTCAAGGTAAATGTGATTTACAAATTTAGTAACAATTCAAGCTTAAGAATATGAATTTAGAATAGAAATAAATAGGCAAATAGTTACAGTTAGATTTTGAAATATAAATTATGACTGTACAGTATAGATGGTGTAAAACGCAATAATTGAACTTAAGGAAGTAAAATGAGAATGTACTAAAATGAATAATTTCGGCGGGGAAAGTTACTTAATAGTTGAATAGTAAGTTATTAGTAATCTTGAGGTGAAAGGACTGCAGTTTTACTGGTTCGTTGAAATTGAATTTCTTCGGTTGAAGCGTGAATGGATGGAAAATTAAGATGACAGCGGCGTTGTTCGATGATGACGGCGCTTTGATGACGTAGCGAAGTAGTAGAAAAGTAGATAAAACACGTAGTAAAACGCTACGGAAGAGAATAGGACATTAGGTGACGAAATTATACAAAAAGGAGTACTGACCTTGTAAGCTGGTAGCCACAAGAGTTTGAGTAGATATTAAGAAAACAACATTCTTGAATGCTTTAAAGACGTAAATATCACGTTAATTAAGTGACGAGAACCAGCATAAGGTTCAGGCACAAAACTATTTGGTCGTTGAACGATAAATCCGGAAATATCCGTTTTTATAAGAAAATCGCGTCAAACGAATAGCGGTTCAAGTGAGTAGCGAATTAACAATTTTCTAGGCACACTAACGGGCAGGAAACAAAAACAAAAAAAAACGGAAACAAGGGTTCGAGACTAACGAACACAATTGCACCAATAGGAATTAAGTAAAATGTATTTGTACGCCATCCGACGGTAAAAGTAAAGACGAATGATTCCATAGAGTAGAGATTATAGAAATGTAACCAATTTATATAAGAGAACATAACAACCGGCCTTCCAGAACATCAAAATTCCCGGATCGAAATTTTGCAAACCATTCTGGCACTGGCGTACTGTCAATACACCTTCTCCATACACATCAGTTAATTTCTTTCTCGCTTGAACAGCATTTTTACCTTTTCTATAGTAAAAAAGTAAAATATGACGAAAATGCTGCTTTTTGCTCTCCATATTTAAAAGGGCACCAAACAAAGAATACTGAGTAGAATCAATTGCAATTTTTCGCTCACAAGCCTTACTATATCAGCTGTCAGAACATACATTGATTATGCGGCTTAAGTGTGAAGTTGGATGCGAAACAAAACAATTAAGTCCTCTGTTGGGAAAAAACGTAATTACTTTCCGAACAACCGTGTACATAAAAAAGGTACTATTGTTCAATTTGTCTAACTTTATTGGTTCTTGAGTTATTCGCTGTCTTTTACTTCTAAAATTTTTATTGTTTTAAATTATTAAAGTGAGCGAAGTGACATTAATAAAAAATTACAGTAATTAAAATAATGATAATCACTAACAATAACAATAACAACAAACAAAATTTCAAAATAAATGTTCGAAATGCCCACCATCTACCTCAATACACTTTGCAATGTGCTTTCTTAAAGATCTTTCAATATTAAACAAAACGTGTATATTATCTTTAACTGCATTAGCGGCTCCTGGAATTTTTTGCTGCAACACGTCGATAGAATTACTTTGTTCTTTATAAACTGTTTCATTTTTTTGTGACTACATTGAAAAATCCAATGGGTTTAAATCTGGGCTCTGTTGATACAGATATTGCCGCAGAGGCAGAGAATAATGTGGTGGCGTCCCATCTTGTATATATCACTTGTTTTGCCTTACGGCGAGTGGAAAATCTTTAGTAGCTCATTTAAATGTTCTTTGAGAAAGTTTAAATAAATAGCCCCATTTAGATTAGATGGAAGTTCAAAAGGACAAAAAACCAGATATCACACCACGCCTTATACTCACCTTATACTCATGCTGAAAATGTCTTTCTCTTACATCACTTGGATTCTCAGACTCCCTCAAATGATTGTTTTGCCAATTAAAAACTCCTTGTCTCGTGAATGTCGCCTCAATAGTGAAGGGAATATTATCAAGATACTTTTGCTTTCCTCTTAGTTTATCTTGTAAAAATTGGGCAAATCGTAAGCGTGCTGGTAAATCTTGAGGTAATACATTTTGGACAGTAGTATAGTTATATGGAGTTTTTCTTTCTTTAAAATTCTACAGATAGACGATTGGCTAATCCCTGTTACTGCACTTAACCGACGAGTACTCAGGTCTGGATTTTCCAAAACACGAGTTAAAACCTCTTCTTCTTCATCGACATTAATTGTTTTTGTCGCCCCATTGTGACCCTTAGGATGAAAAGACCCTGTTTCGCCAAGGCGGTTGTAAACGTTTCTAGACAGTTTGGGACTCGGTTGCCTTCGATTTGGTTGCAATTGTAAATATCTCCGATGCTAATCCATTATAACTTGACTGAGCGATATAACAAATCATATCACGTTTTTCACCATTGGAATAACTCTTATGCCGTGGCATTGTTTGATTAGTAGCCACTATTTTCACACAAAATACCTAATTACTAAATTTAAATCAGAAAAAGAGTGATAATACTACTAAATACTTTTGTTGTCGAACTTAAGATTGACTTAAAACTTGTTAAAATACTTACCTTTTTTTTTGGGGTTTTTAATGGTGTATTTGTATATTAAAGTTATACAATCTGAGCATTTCGATAACACGCACAGTTATCATCGTCAGTAGTAATATTATCTATCAAAATTGTTTAAGATGTTGAAACAGTTTTGTGAAATTAATATTAATATTAATTAATACCAGGCGAAGATAACTTTAAGTGTTATCGAAATATTTACATTGTTTAACTTTAATATACAAATACACGATTAAAAAAACCCAAAAAAGATAAGTATGTGCAGTAACGGTGAAAGTTTAATTTTCATATGACTTAAAACTTATTGATACAAAATTTGACGAATTTTGACACAAGGCTACTTAATACAATAAATAATACAACATTAGTGGCTAAGGCAACTTTGCATATTTTATTAATTAAAACTTTTATAAGTAAAACACAGCCCTTTTTAAGAGCGAATAAATCAAAAACCGATAGAGTCAGATGAATTGAACAAGAGTACCTTTTTTATGCAAAATTGAACGGGATTTTAGATTTTTAACCATTATTAAACGGAAAAGAAGATATGATCTAATTTACTGATGTAACAGGGTGCCACTAGCGCCCTCTATGAGCAGAACAATAAGTTACAAATCCTCATGTGGCAAAACCTAAAACTACCAAATTTTATGTTCATGCTGTTAAAGCTTATAAAGTTATTGAGAAATTTTAAAATACAATTTTTCCTTTAAACACCCTGTATCTCCTAAACCAGCAAAATCGTCATATTTTAGTGTTTACTATATGTAGTTCAGAAATTGCTCATTCTTAATGAATCACCCTGTACATTCCAGGAGCCTATTTTCAAATTTTACATTTCATGAGCCATATTAAAAAAGTGTATGTCTCCATACAGTGTGAAGCAAATGTATCAAATAATGCTTTTAACTTGCGAATGTTCAATATAGAAGTTGTTTGGTTCATTATGAATGTTTTGAGTTATTTAATTTGTCGGTGTGTTTTTTTGTTTTGTTGTCATTGCAAACAACTTTTTTAAATGGCACCTATATTCTTTTGTCGTTTTAAAACAAGCATATTTTTTTAAAACTTTCACCATTCGACATATTAAATAACACCATTTTCACAAATAGTGCTATTTTAACACATTTTTCTCTATTTAGTCATTAAAAAAAATAACCGGGAAAGAAAATATTTATTACAACTCTATCAACGATGCTATGGAAAAAGTCATGCAGTCATATAAACAAGAACATTAATTTTGGTCAAGAATGCCATAGAAATTTGACAGTTAAATTTATACAAACGAACAATAAATAACTATTGTTGGTTTAAAGCAAAGTTTTTGTTCAACATTCTTGCAGATTATGAGAGTTGAAGACCTGGCACATTTGAGTGAGAGACAACGTATTGAAGTATTAATAATTTACGTATACGGAGATAGGAAGAGGACTCAAAGGAAAGTATGTAATGTATTCAATGGAATTTACCCAGATACACCTGTATCTCAACTTTCAACTAATTAAAAAATTTCGAGAAACCGGTAGCGTTGAAGAACTAAAATTACTGGCAGACCAAAATATGACCCAAGTAAGGAAAAAGCATTGGATGTGCTGTTGGCAATTGAGGGAAGTAGCAGAAAATTAGTCATACTTCCACGCTTAGAATTTTAATAAAAGAGAAAATTTACCCTTATAAGGTTCAATTAATACATGAATTTAATGAATATGATTGTGATAGACGGGTGATGGAACGATGAAATGCAAATGAGAATGTTGCTGCAAGTATAGTATTCTTTGATGAAGCGACCTTTATACTAAACGGCACCTTTAATCGACATAATAGTTAGTATGGGGCATAACGAACGCAAACTGGGTGCAAGAAGCACACATACAATATCTGCACAAAGTAAATTTGTGAACAGGTATTATAAGAGGGCATATCCTACTAACGTTTTTCTTGATGAAACCCTTAACGTCGATCGATATCTTTAACTGCTTTAAACTCATGTCATACCTATTATCACCGCATTATTCCCGGGTAAAAATAGAAGTATTTACAGTATAATTTTTTTTCAACGCGATGGAGCTCCTCCACATTTTGCGGTACATGTAATTTGGAAGGAGTATCTGTAGAAGTGTTAAACACAGCCTACTACAGTACAATTTAAATGCCGATTAGTCATTACTTCGCAGTCAACGGAGCTCAGTTTAAATACTTGATTTAGTGTTTTTTTGTATTTCGTCTACCTTTTATTTTTTTTCAAAAATTGCAAAACTTTATAACTGAGTAGAAGAAATATGCTTCGTTTAAAATGAAAAAAAAGTATAGGCGCCATTTAAAAATTGGTTGCCATAGCAACAAAACAAAAAGAACAACGTCAACAAACTAAAAACTCCAAACATGCATGGTAATCAACGAAATAACTATTATATTAAACATTTTCTGGTAACTTTGCAAATAACAAAGTTAAAGCCATAATTTCATACTTCTGTTCCATCCTATATATTTATTTGCATTATTTCTAATATTAACTAAAGGCCTTAACGAACGTTCCTTCATTTAAAATAAATTGCCATTAAATGCGTTATATGACTAAATACACTTACAAGTTCCACTACGGAAATTATGTTACAGAGCAAAAAAAGGCGCTTTCACTAGTGCATTTCGTTATTTTTCAAGAAAATTCTCTAAAAATTGCGCAAGTGAAGATCTGTTATTGACATACTTTTACAAAACTCTAAGAATATTCGTGTTCAACAAAATTGTCAACTATTGCAGTTGCTCGTATGCAAATTTTTTGCTGTTGATATGCTATTTGTAATCAATACAACGTTTTGACTAGAATGAATAACTTGTGATCACATTCCTACTTACTTTATTAATTACTTTCTGTATAATGTTTTAATTTCAATCGATAGTCACAGTTTTAAGCAGTTGCAATATAATGGCTGCTTAGCACAGCTCCCTGTAGACATTACTGTTATGTCAACTTGAATAAATTAAACTTTAAAACGAACTAAAACAGTAAATTATGTTTATATCAACTCAACATAGAAAATTAGCAGAGCAATATTGATGATTTGTGATGATATAATTACTTTACATGAAAACTTTATGTAAATTCTAATTTAACCTTTATTATCAACAGGATAACTACAATGTTCTACACATTGCCGCCATGTACTCCAGAGAAGATGTAGTGAAATTACTGTTAGGGAAAAGAGGCGTTGATCCATTTTCAAATGGAGGAGTAAGTAGTTTTTATTTTTATTAGTTTCTATTTTTATGTAATACTTAGACCAATTTAGTTTAAATAATTGAAAAACATGTATTAGACTAATCTCTTTTATTTGAATTCAAAAATGAAATTGAAAAAGTAAGAATAGACACGCTTCAAAAATTAGCAGTTACAAGTTCTCTATATTTAGATTTTAAAAGGTAATGTTGGTTTAATTTTCTCGATTTGCATGTCAATTTTAATTCTAAAACACAATAAAGGTAAAAATTTTATTTTATTGAAACGGAAATTACACAGTTACCATAGTTACAAAACATTATTCTTATAAAATCTACATGAATTGGTGAGAACTTTGAAGTGTGATGTTAGTGGTAGTCACGATAAACCCTTAGTAAAGCTCGTTCCGATATTTTCAAGTATTAAATGTGTGTAAAATTCCATTCCATTACAAACTTTTTTTTTTATTTACAGTCGAGGCAACAGACGGCTGTGCATATAGTAGCATCAAGACAAACAGGAACTGCAACTGCAATTCTTCGTGCTCTTCTTGCTGCTGCTGGAAAGGATATAAGGTTAAAACCAGACGGGGTAAGTTGCATGCGTTAAATTACCCAAAATGATACAAACTATGCGATATAATAGTAAATTGCCTACATTTCGTGCGTTATAAAGAGTTAATAGTTTTAAATAGTTCTTTGGTTGATAATTGTTTCAGATATTTGTTCACACTTTACACTTTTCTATTTTGAGTGAGGAAGATAGCTGCAATGTGTATTAAAACGTTTAAAGCTTGCAGAGTTGAATTTAAAAATACGAATTACCTAAAAAAAATAAATATTTTTAATTTGGGAGAGTTTACAATTTTGTTTTACTTCTTTGAATTTTTAAAAGTGTTCAAAATTACTAATCCAATGGAATCCCGACTAACTGCTACTTGTGTGATGTTATAGCCCATCTAAGATGTAACATTTACCTTGCCTTCATTTGGAATCTAAAGCCACAGAATTAGTTACTTTAAACAATTTTATATGTAATATAAAATATAATCTTGAATCGCGGTGTAACAGCGGTGTTACTGACCAACTTCCAGGTGGTACACGTAAAATTACCTGCCATCCCTCTGCTAAAAATAAAATCAAATAAAATGTTCTTATTTTAATTTGTTTTTTTACAATATTTTAATTCATTTGGTACCAGTGATAGATTGGAATATCTTTTTGTAGAAGGATCTGATATGAAACAATCTTATAAATGCCGTCGAATAAGAATAATTTTTCAAAAAAAGTTTGCAAATTGTAAAGATTCAAAAAACTAAGCTCATCTGGCACTCATTCAGCTTACATGTCAGTAACATAAGGACATACTCGATATATAAATTGTAATTAAAAAATACTTTTGTGAGGATATAAAAGGATTTTCTCTCAGTAAAATGTATTAAGTAACACCAAATTCACTCAGGCTTGAGCAGGAGCTAAAATTATAATGTGTAGCGTGCCAATTTTTGGTCATCGTCACCTTCATGCAAGTTTTGAATTAGTGTTATAATTAGTAACGTGCGTTAAGGATACAGTGCTCCAGCTAATGAGAAACTCGCTATTATCTACTATCAATATGTAATGTCAAGTTGTACGTCATTTAATGACATATCGTAATGTCTTGCTTTACCACACTAGTGCGTAAACTATTACTTTACCGCACTATTTCGGTAAAGTAAAAGTGACAATAAAATAATTATCGTAGAGTTGGGTGACTTGAAATCGTAGGAGTGACTTGACACAGTGTGACATTTATTTTTGGAACTACTGTTGCCATCTTTTATGTAAACGCCCAAACTTCAGAAAAATTTCTGAAGTATTCCACAATGATGAAGTAATGTTTTCAGTAGCTAAAAGTTGTAAGTAAACAGGTGTTTTATCTGGCTCCTAAAAAATACTGAATAATAGGAAAGAAAACCACGGTTTTTGATATGCTATATAATTAAGGTCATCCTCGGGTATCCATATGAGCAAATTACATGTAATATTTTTTTTACAACAGTTTATTGTCTTCTCAACGGGTTCTGAACCCAGGTCTGTTGATTTTATTTTTTGAGGTTAAGTAGTGCTTTTTTACATTTTTTGTTACAGATTTTGGGTGACTTGACAAAATGTCAAATAAGTATAAGAGAGTGTTAGAAAAGCGAAAATACCACAATTTTACTAAAGATGAATTAGAAGAAGCCTTAACAAATATACGCACTGGTAGATGGACATTGGCGGAGGCTTAAAGTAATACTGGGATATCAAATACGACATTATATCGAAAAATTAAAAATAAAAATATGAAAACTTTGGGGGCCAGACTTCATTGACAACGGAGGAGGAAGTAGTTCTAAAAGATGCTGTTTTATTTGCTGCGGAGTGGGGATTTTCCTTAGATAAAGGCAATATTAAAGATCTGGACGAAGATTAGGTGCTTTTATTGATAACAGGCCGGGTAATAGTTGGTACTACGCGTTTATTACTCGTCATAGCGAGCTGTCCATTCGCGTATCAGAAAATATAAAGCGAAGTCGTGCTGCTGTTTTTATTGACATTTTAAGTTAATATTTTGATAAATCGGCTGTTACTTTAAAATACATTCCTGACGAAAATATCGTCAATTATGACGAGACATGTTTTACCGATGACCCTGGACGAACCAAAGTTGTTGTTGGACGCACAGGTAAACATGCCGAAAAAATTATGGACCACACAAAAACTTCAACGAGTGTGATGTTTTCCGTTAGTGGATCAGGAGTTATGTTGCCGCCTTATATTGTATATAAGGCAGATCAGCTGTAATCTACGTGGACAGAAAATGGTCCCGAAAACGCCCGCTACAATCGCAGTAAATCGGGATGGTTTGATCTATACCTATTCGAAGACAGGTTTAAATGTATTGTGCTCCCTTATTTTAAAAAAACGTGAAGGACCGAAGGTGTTGATCGGTGACAATTTACCCAGTCACATTAGCATCACTGTCATACAGGAGTGCCAAAACAATAATATTCGCTTTGTTCTCTTGCCCCCCGAATAGTACACATCTAACGCAACCGCTAGATGTTTGCTATTTCAGACCACTGAAGGGTAAATGTAGGTCTGTTTTAACTAAATGGAAGCAAACACAACCTGTCCCCATAAGGAAAGATCGATTCTCTGGTCTACTCAAAGCAACATTAGTAGAACTAGGTGCAAAAAATGCTGCTAACATAAAAGCCGGGTTCAAAGCGGCAGGTCTTATTACTATCGATCGAGAAGCTATTTTACAACGAATCCCTTCTCAACACAGGCCTGTTGGGAAAATTGCCAATGTGTTAAAAAATATGTTTGAAACAACAAGAAATGTAAAGTCCGGCAGACGGCAGAAACTAATTGTTGCTTTAGGGGAGAGCTTCTCTATAGAAGATTTAGAAGCATAAAAAATAGACGAGACAACGGTGGCAGTAAAACTATCTGACAAAACAAAATTGTTAAAAAAAATCCGAAGCCACGCAAGGCCAACAAATCCTAACTTTCTTCTGAAAGTGAGATAGATGATATAGAGCTTGAAGACGAGACCGACGAAGAAGAGTCCAGTGATATTGAGCCCGAGGATAATTTACAAATGCGAAATCAAGGCAGCAAGCAAAATGAAGAACCTGTGGAACGACACTCATTTCAATGTGGAGAGTTTGTTCTTGTGAAATTTCATACAAACGGCTTGTAAAATATGTTGGAGAAATCTGCCAAATCATTGATGAAAAGTACCTTCAAGTAAAATTCCCACGAAAAACTGTGGGTACAAAAGAAACATTTTTTTCATATCCTGACGTAATAGACGAATCGATGGTGCACAGGAATGAGGTCGTATGTCTGTCAGCTCCACAGCTCCTTCGCCGAGAACGTTTCATATTTTTGACAGATTTAGTAGATAACAATGTTTTATAAACAAATATGTTAACTACATTTGTAAAAATATTGTTAATTTAGGTTTAAGTATTACTATGATGTTAACTTTTTGAGAATACCTTGGTTTTTAAATTATTTTTGTATCTTGTCAGAATAAACGTTCCTTTTTTGAAATAAATGGTCACCCTGTACAATGGAAACATACTTTTTTAAAAAGTTAAACTTGATATAGAACAGTTTTCCTTGTCATTTACACTGATTTTTGCTTACATTTTCAAGTCACCCAACAGGTAGGGTGACTTGAAAAACAGGGTTTTTTTTGTACATTTTTTTTGAGTTTTACAAAAATCTTTTATACAGGTTCTATTCTTTGCAAAAAGTGGGATAACGCCATATTTTTTGTTTTATGATATATTTATGGGTATGGCAGATATTATTGAATTCAAGTCAAAATAGCAGTCAAGTCACCCAACTATACGGTACTAAAATAAAATCTAACAAAATTTATTAAACTACTTATTATAAACATTAATAATGGAATCCTTGCAATTATTTTGATCTGAACTTATTTTCAAGACTGTCTATAGAAATAATATTGACAATCTGAATTTGATTAAACTTCACAATGACAATTATGTAATATGCCTACTTGGATAATACCATGCTTAATACATTTCGCTGATTGAATTACTATTACTTATTTCTCTACATAATTAAAACTGATAGTCGATAAAACGTTGTACGATATTCGTATCGTAATTTCATATTACGATACATACTGAGTTATCAAAGTCGGCCTTCGGCCTCGTTTGACAATTTTCCCATTACTTATCGTAACATGAAATATTACGATACTTAAATCGTAAAGTTTTACGACATTTAATAACATACTAAAATAAAATATAACAAAATTTAATAAACTACTTATTATAAACATTAATAATAAAATTCTTACAATTAGAAATCTTTAAACCAGATGTAAAGAGAAAACTAGCGTGGTCGACAGAATTAACAATCTGAGTTTGATTAAACTTTACAATGACAATTATGTAATACGCCTGCTTGGATAATACCGTTCTTAATACATTTCGCTGATTGAATTACTTATTTCTCTATATAATTAAAACCGTTGATAGTAGATAAAACGTTGTACGATGTTCATATCGTAATTTCATATTACGATACCTGGTGGGGGATTTTGCAATCGCGTATCGTAATATGAAACATTACGATAAATCGTAAATAACTATTACATTACTTAGGTATTATACATAGTTTCATTAAATAAAGATTTCTTTTGTTTAAACTTTATATTAATTTAACATTTTTTATATACAGGGTGAGTATTTAGTGCAGGGTTGGTCGATTACTCTGTTATGATAGAGTATATCAAAAAAAGTTATTTACAAAAATTGTAGGAAACCATAGGCTCGTTATTTGGAAGATATGCCGACCTTCACAAGGTGATTCATAACTACGTGGTAACACAAACGTACAATTTTTTAAATGGGACACCCTGAATATTTCCTCATATTTAAATTCCTCTTATAATCCTAGTTCTTACAATATGAGGTTGTACTTAACCATATAGAGTATTGAAAGAGTTATGACCATTCTTATATCGAAATCGCTATGAAATAAACACTATGTCACTGTAACAAAAATCGTCAATGAATATCTGTATACAGGGTGAGCCAAAAAAGATTTTTTTTTAAATGCACTACCTATATTTTATTTTCTCAGAAGATTGTATTTGTTATACTCTTTCATTTTTATGAAGCATTCCTATACCTAAGATCGTTACTTTCCGCGAAATTTTGTTCAAATTTTAGGAAAACCTTAAATTTATGTGACTAAAAATAATTTAATCTTGGATAATAATGTAACAAAATTATTTTTATACAATATAGAATTAAAACATAACATACACAATAACAATATGCAATGAAGGTAGGCAATTTCTGGATTAATATTATTTCAACTATAATCTGACCAAAGTATCTTTAATCAAGCAAAACATGTAGGCTTTGAAAAAATGATAGATCTCATATTATTACCTTCTTAGTCAGTGCATATTTTCTAACTAACGAGCATATTGTTGCTTACAATTTTTCATGAAATGTATAGGATGATAAAGACACTTCGGCAAAAAATGCGATGTAAAGGCGCTTTTAATATGTTTTAAATATGTATACGTGATAATGAATAAAGTAATTTTGAAATGCATACAATATTAGACGGGACAAGGGTGCATCGCGCGACACACCGTCATCTCGTGCCGCTCCAGTGCGACGCCCCCCTCGAAGAACCATTTCTGCTGGCGCTCAAGCCGGCGACACATCCTAAAAACCGTGCATTTATTAATCTAGTATTGCTTGATTTTGTAAATAAGTTTTTCACTACATGTTTAGTTATAAATGATGAGATACTAAAATTACTGTATAATGCCTGTTTTTCAACCATTCTACTCTGATAAATAAAATCGTTTTTAGTAGTTTAGTTGTTCTAATTAAGAGTTCCGTTACAAGAGCGAGGCGCGCATGATGAAATTCTATTGCAGAAAGATTTTCGGTGAAAAAAAATGTGCGATCACAGGTATATTCTACTGTTTTATCGCGTTTATCTTCTAAAATCAAAATAATCCTATTTGTTGTTGTTGTCTTTTAAACATTTACTATAAGCTAGTACGTGTTTTTAAATCGTGCATTAACAATAATAGTTTGATGTATATCTAATTTATAATGTCTAATTACCTGCTTACTTAATTTCTGCTCATTTATTTAAAAGTAATTTGTATGTGTGCGTGCGTGCGTGCGTGCGTGCGTGTGTGTGTGTGTGTGTGTAATTGAACATACTAATAGTTGAGGTATAATTTTTTCGAATGTATATGTGCTGACCGCTTAGGTAGAGAATCTGCCTGTATAAAAAAAGCGTTATTACGTTAGGGTAGTTATTTCACCTAATATTTAATGTAGACCTTAATGTATTTTTTGCAGCAGCAAAATTTTAAAATATTTGGAAACACATTAATTAACACGATGTCGACTGCTTATTGCTACTTTCCGATTAATATAAATGAAGTTGTATAACCGTTTAATAAAATAAACACAGATTAAGAAGCCCGCGAACAGATTCCCGTCTTACAATACTATGGCCCCTTATTAGAATGCAACCCTCATTGCATAAATAAATTAGGTCACAATCTGTAGATGGGATTAAAAGAAATGTAATAATACTTTTCATAACAATTATGCAATCTCTTTTATTAAAAACGGGCCCTAATTAATAACAGATTAAATCTTTTTATTCTCAGGTGAAAAAATGCGATCCCCACGTAGGCATATAAAAAATGGCGGCAAAGGTGCCCTAGGTCACAAAAATCCAAGATAACGGCAAGTGTTTATAGAATCGTTATATATTAATATAACACAAAACACCGTTAATTCACGAACGGATTATGAGGGTATTTGTAACACGTACAAGTTCATGTTACAAAATTGACTCTGCCATCTTGACAGTATTAACGCTTCATAAACTACAAATGACAAACAAAATTAAATTTTTTTAATAAATCTTATCTTTAAATTTGTTTTTAATAACCGTGACAACTATAAAAATAAAAAAAAACTCTATATAAGAAAATAGTAGATTTTTATGTAAGACGTGTAAGTTGATCATCATTGAGCTCAAGTTTTGCAGTCGAGGCGATAGAGATTACAAAATTAACCGAAATATTGATGAATTACACGTCGAACGAACTATACTATTTTATTTTCAAGAGACTAATAAGTATCTTTGGATTGATGCACAGGTGTGCATCATTCTGACATATTTTTTTCTATCTGAAATTTTCTAGTTTTATTATTTATTATTATTTATGTATTATTAGTTTCTATCTGAATTTTTCTATCAAAATCACATTATCCTAGCCTCATTATTAGTTTCAACATCAATCTCATTGACAAATCTGGAACACTGGAACTGTGGCAGGATCTGTAACAAACAAAATACACCCAAGTACCACACAAAATTAAAAAATACCGAACGCGTTTCAATAGCTACGCTATTATCATCAGCGGTCGAACGCTTCAGTTAATTGTAAGCAAGTTATCACTTCATTTCATCTCCCATCCATAAGGCAAGCGGGGCCCATACCTGTGTGTAGGAAACCGTCCTGTAAAAGTTTTATCTATTTATCAGTCATGTATAGATAAAATAGTTAATACGTTTCATAGCATAAATGTGTTTGGCGTATCCGTCTAAGAGTTTACTATGAATTTAAAAATTTGACTTAATAAGTAAATTGTCTCAAATTATTTGTACGTGTTTTTATCAATCAAACTAGCTTATCATTTATTTTTATTTATTATTATTAGTTGTAACCTTTCCTCCTAAGTATTGATTTTTGTCGTTTGGGAATGGTTTAGGTATCTGTTAATAAATTTTATTATCATTATAAATCATAATAAAATCAAACATTAGCGTGAACAACATAAAGACAATATAAGAAGTACCATACTTAAGCAGTGAGACTTTACAGAAAGGCAGAGAATCAAGAATATGACATCAAATTAAAAATGCAATTTACACTTGTTTATTGACAAACTTTAATAACTTTTTACCTGTTGCACCTTTTTAATTAGTTGGTGGAGAGCAGGTAGACTGGTACTTTCTTCATAGGATATCCAGTTTTGATCAAAAAGTTTTATATAGGACCGGATTTACGTGACTTTCTCTAAAATGATACATTTAACGTCGTTGCAAAAGAAATCTGTTTTACTCAAATTTGAGCTGATACGTTTTTTCGATAGCTAAACTACCGGAAAATTCACTGCGAAAATAAAACAAATGCAACAACGTTTAAAAATTCTTTGATTTTTAAAGAACATAAGGAAAGAAAGGAATTAGAAAAAACTAGGAATAATTAATAAAACTAATATTCGCCGCGATCATCAACGACTAGTTGTAGCCTTCGGCGAAATTTTCCAATTGCACTTGTAATTACGTCTTGTGGAAATTCTGACCAACATTCCTCAATCCGATCTTTTAGTTAATGAATTGTTTCATAGGTGTGGTTGTAGTATACCAAGATTTCCAACAGTCCCCATACACAATAGTCGACCGGATTGAGATCTGGACTGTTTGAAGGCCAATTGTTGGGTTCAATAAAATCGGCATTATTCTTGCAGAAACCTTACTGTTTCCCGTGATGTAGCAGGCGCCCCATCCTGCTGGAATGTATATAAATCGCATAGTTGCTCAATAGCTGGCAACATATTCGATAGGATATCCCTTTGATAAACCTCAGAATTTATATAGTTGCCACAAAAACAATTGAAGCCTCTCCTACAGCTGATACGGCAATGGAGACCATAATAGAAAAGGCGATATGTTGGCGGGGAAACATAAGGCTTTCCAAGGGAATATTTCTCTTGTTTTCTGAAGTTATAACCCTACTGTTCTGTGTACCTTTAGGTTGTCTTAGAGAAAACACCTTTTCATTGCCGAACCATATTTTCCCGACTTTTACTTCCGTCCTGTATCTGCGCTGCAGTTGTTGACAACGTTCCAGCCTTTTTTGTTTAACATCGGGTGTTAATTTTGGACAGAAAATTATTTTATGAACTTTTAAGCCCAAATCTTTTTTTTTAATTCTTCTTATAGAGGTTCCTTTGATTCGTGCTATTTTACTTACTCTTCTTGAACTAGTTGTCTGACCTGGTCCTAGATTTTCAATAATACCTCTTACTCTATCAAGATTTTCTTCTGTTCTTGCTGTTCTGTTTCGTCCACGTCCTTGTTTCATTTCAATTGAGGTATCGGTGTCCCTTGAATGAACGAGAAATTTTGAAATTGTTCTTACTCTCTATTTTTGTTACGAAAACATACGTACTAATTTTCTAGCACCAAAATTGAAGTGACTCCCTTAATGATTTATTTAACATCGTATCTTCACGAGTTAATAAAACCATTATGACATCTTACTTGTAAGTGCCTAATTTGACAATACTTTAAATGTCATGAATATTGATTATTTGTCAATTGGGACATTGCTACTTCATTAATACTGCGTCACATTTAAAAATGTTCCTATTCACCTTGTATAATATCAAAACTTAATTTTAGTTTAAAAATGCCCGTTTTATACGGCACCGAAGATGGAGGAAATCGATTATTAAATAAAATAATTAATTACAAAGATATAAAAAGATTGAAACTTTAATTTGCCCCACAGGAAAAAAAATTTCTCGATTCCTAATTTTTTTTCACAGTTTCGCTGTAGCATGTGTATTTCCGGTAGTTTACCTATCGAAAAAATGTATCAGCTCCAATTGGAGTAAAACAGATTTATTTTGCGACGACGTTAAATGTAGCATTTTAGAAAAAGTCACGGAAGTCCGGTCCTGTTTAAAACTTTTTGATCGAAACTGGATATGCTATGAAGAACATCCCAACCAACATGTCCTCCAAAAGCTAATTAAAAAGGTGCAACAGGTAAAAAGTTATTAGCGATGAAAAAGTGTGGAAGTTTAATTTGGCCCACAGTGTATTTAGTTACACACTGTTCCAACTGTATCTGGATATCGACACGTATGAAAAAACGGCAGCTGTTCTAATGTAAATATGACTGTTTATATTAATCCTTAAACGGTTTAGGATTTTTATTCTAGATTGTAATTATATAAATTTAAAATTTTTTTAATCACATACACAAATAGATATTCCACCGAGTGCGATTTGAACCCATGACCTCGCTCGACAACGGCTGATGACAGACCAGGAGAAGAATTTCTACAAAAGAATCAGATATTCAATTTAAAAACCCGAAGGAGTAGAAGATGCAAGATAGAAGAAATAAAATCTATGGACTTTCTACAGATTTTTGGATCTATTGGAATCCACCGTAGAAGAACTGGGATTTCAAGGGCAACTTGATAAAATCTTTAACTGCGAAAAAACATAAATCGCAAGTGACCTTCTGCTACAGGACAAAAATGTACAAAACGATATCAACCAGGTACAGAAAACAAACCGTACCGATTTGTGTACTTCCGCATCAAAACAAAAGCTTTTTCTTTTAGCAATATTTAAAGGCAGAAATATTGTGGAATCGTGTATCCTACACCGCCCTGAGGCAGTTCACAAGATAACATATGCAGCATCTTATAAGGATGGACGTTCTTTGCTACTTATTTTAGATGGTCATACATCTCAATATTTTCTTGCGCTGACAAATGAAGTGTATATTTTAAAACTACCACCCATTCAACACACATACTGCAGCCGCTCGACGTTGGGGTGTTCAAAAGCATGAAAAGCAGATGGGACATAGTCTTGAGTAAGTGTCAGAGAAATAATCTATGTAGAAAGATCCCAAAATCTTTGTTCACCAAACTGTTAAATAAAGAACATTTTAATATACCAGAGATAAACATCAATAATGCATTTAAAGTAAACGACTTCTACCATCCAGAAACTAAAGGTTCAGCTAGAGGACAAAGTATATTTTGTGCTGGTGACCTCTAAAGGTACAAAGTAGGAAAACATCAAAGGGAGAAGAATTCCTAGGCAAACAACCAACAACCGTTGGTACAACCTTCTAGAAGAAGGGCATGGACACAATAGTGCCTTCAGCAACTATTAGTAATTCACAACAAGAAGATTATGGAACACAGACAGCAACCACCCCTGTGGAAAGCCATCGGGGATCTTAAGTCAACCTCCGAAGATTATCAGGATTCTCCTGAAAATAGTAGCTCAACCACCAGTGCTGACCCTAACTCATTCGAAACACTGTTACTTAAAGAAATTAATACAAATCCTAACAACAAACTTGTTAAACAAAGCGAAAGAGGCTATCTGCAGAAGAAGAAGGAAGAAGAGCAATACCAGAATGAAAAACATAATTGCCTTGCAGCTCCAATAATTCAAAAGAGGCTGCAATAAAACAGAAAACTAAAACGAAACCTAGGCAAAATTTACTTATAAGGAAAGCAGAAAACGAATAGAGCTCTGATAAAGATATATCTCATGATGAACCACCATTGGAATATGTTGTACCCTGCAAAAGTGCTTTCTGTGAAAAATAGTAGCGCATAAGTTTCTCATGTGGAACAAAGTGGGTTGTATGCATGGAGTTGGCCAACTAAATCAGATATTTCGACAAATCATGACTCAGAAATTATCAAAATAATTCAGAATTCGCAACTCAAAAACAACAGGCGATTCTGTGATGTTCCAGAAATTACACAATTTATTGCTTTCACTTAGTAATACTCATATTTCATAATACCAAAATACCCATGCTTCGCAACGGGATGAATTTCAACCTCTATTTCCCAACCTCTGATATTGATTTTCAAACTCTTTCTAAACATACTCCTGAAATCATGTTTAATTTGAATTTCAAAGATCTTAAAGGTGCTTTCGCTATAAGTCTGCTATAATCTTCATTACACCCCCAATTCCTCCCTCTTAGCACCTCCCTGGCCTGAATTCGTAAATTCCATAATTCATTTTGGTTGTAAAACTCTGCTTAGTTTGATACCCAACATGATATTTTACAATATTTTGAACTTTCAACCGCTAAAACTACCCTTGAAGGACGATTAATTTTATGATGGGCCTTCCCTTCTTTTTGTCAACTATTTCCCGCCCTCGTGATACTCCACTCGATATACTTGGTTCAAAAAACTTAATTTGCTTTCATGACCATTCCTCCCGCTTCTAACCGTTAGGGGACGATTCAGGGGAAAAGCCAAAACACGTGTTTCTTTATTTATTTATCTATTTTCATGCTTCTGTGCTTAACGTGTTTTAAGATATATTCGCTTTGTTTAAACAAGTCATCCCCTATGGAACCCGATTTGATCTTTCTAAAAGAAAAAGTTCAACGAACGGTGAAACATGAGTCCGTTTGATTATTAATAAGAGTTTATACCCCAATTTTCAGATTTCCAACTGCCCAGGTTTACGAAAAGGTCTATTTTTTCAACCCTTAATCTCTATTCTTTAGGGGTTGAGTTTTAAAAAATCCTCTTTAATGTGCGCTTACGTAGTAAGGGGTGCATGTTACCCAAATATGAAGTTCCTAATCCTAACAGTCCGGTATATTTAACACAAAAACAATTCAACTCCGAAAACTAACAGTTGATTTGAATATCTTTATCAGAGCATAATAAACAATCAGTAGGGTAACTCTGCGGCGGCGCCTGTGTTCTTTTCTATTTGTGACAGATGACCTCGGCAACACCATTACAGGATAGAAGACAGGTCCTGATTTCCAATAATCGTATTGCTTAAAAAAGTTGTCTAGAACTCCTTTTTCTATAATTTTCATACAAATAAAAGATGAACTACAAAAAAAGTTGTATTTATCGTAAAAATACATACGTATTTAATAAATTTTAAGAATAAAAAGTTACAATACAAATGCTTTTGTTATTGTACAAAAGAATATTATTGGTTACTGATTATGCTATATAATTAATTTATTCTTATTAACACATTTAAAATTGTTATTTCTTATATATAAAGTCATTACAAATGTTTTTGGCAATTTTGGATGACTATACGGTAATAAATTGCAATGATCTAAAAACTGCTGCAAATATTTGTCCTAACAATGAAAGATTCAAAATGTTTTTGAAATATAATTTCACATTTTGTAATTAACTTAACGAAGTCATTGTGGGGCATTTTTAAATTTTCAAAAATATCGCCTTGTGCATCCTTGTACGCCTTAAAAAGCAAATCCTCTAGCTCAACATGAGCATTTGAATATTGAATGCATATGTCATAGATATGAATTTGAAGAGCTTTTTTCAGTAAATAACCACATATGTACCTAATAAAGTTTTTCTCAAAAGTGTCATGCTTGTGGTAATCAAAATTAATTTGTTGGTTTGTATTTTGCATGGTTTTCTAAAACGTCTTGATTTAACCTTCTTGTAAAAAGGTAATCATAATTAGCACTTTTTAAGTGATTCCATAGATACAATATGCTGTTAATGGAAATCTGTAATGACTTTAAACATTTGACCTTGTTTCTTATATTTACACCGTTTCTGCCTTTTACCTCTAATTTTTAAAAAAATCTAGACAATCTTTTAAAAAATCCACTTGTTAATCAATCCCTTTAAATGCTGTATTATATTTTTTAGATGCTGATGTTTGCGACGAATTTAAAATATCGAATAACTTATCGACTCTTTCTACAAATTCCTAAGTATTGGTAGCTTCTAACGGAAGGTACCCAAATCTAATATATAAGTTCATGCTGGAAGATACACTGCCACTAAAAATTTGGGCCGCAAATTTCACTTTAATTTTTCGAAATTTGTAGGTAGAATATGAGAATCGCATAATTTTGGTGCTGCTCTTACTGGATATTTTTTATCATGCTCATAAAACATTTTGATAAATTTCCAAGATATCAGCTGATTTTCAATGTAAAAATCATATTTCATTAGCATATTTTTCAAAGCTTTTATACTATGAAGAACATCAAAAATGTACACTATTTTTTGATTATCTATACTAAAATAAGGACGGTATTCAGTAACATTCAATAAACCAGCCAATTTTAAGTTATTAGATCCCATATCAGTCGTTAAGGCACACATTTTTAAGCCAAGGGAGTTTCACTTCTGCATTCTCTCCGGAATAATTACCATTAATGATTCAGCCGGACAGGATGTATGACAAAAATAGTATGCCAAAGGCTGTTTCCACTTTGAATATATCCCTCTCAACATTAAGACACAGACTGTTAAAGCAGACTTAAACACTTTTTGGTGATTTTCATTTTCTTGCAATCCAACCACACTATCACTGGCACGGTTATAAAATAAATGACCTTTGATGCTCATCTCGTCTATACACAAAACGCAATGCTTGTTTTGCCCTTGGAAGCAATCTACTTTCAGCATCTTAAAAAATTGAGGATTTTCTAGCCCTGCATCTATTGAAATCCCTCGTATTTCTTTTAATAGCGTTTGGAGTCCAGGAAGATAGAATATTTTCGTTAAAAATTGTTTATATAGTTTGGGACCCGTAAAATAGATGGCCAAACGTTCATTTTTAAATTCTTTAGTGTATCGTCGACCTTTCGCTAGGTAGTTTGTTTGGCGTCTAGCAAGGTGCACCAAAATTTGGGTTTTAGAAATTTTACTTCCTTAAATTCCTCGTTGTTCATTTTATAATGATATGCTGTCTTTTCGGAATTAGCATACCTTAATTTATTTTAATAGTGCAATTGTGTTTGCTCCCTGTTTTCTGGACTGAAAACGAGTTTTGGTTGTCATTTTAGGAATTATTAGTACCTTTTGCATATCAACCGCAATATTTTAGTGGTGTTCTCCTATATCTTAGTGACATCTTCTTCGTAGAATTTTCTCGCAGCGGTATAATTTTCTTTGTAGATTTCATATTCTCAACAAACATTACAATTTTCTAGATGATCAGGCATTTCATTTTAGAGTTTAATTTATTGCATCTCCTCTTCTTCGGTGGTTAACACTGTTGGACGACCAACCATGTTGCATTTGTACCCCGTTACGTGATTCATGAGGGTTGTTCGATTAATTGCATAACGCTTGGCTACACTTTTAAAACTGCCCCCTTTGTGACAGTCCGCTACTACCTTTTGCATGGTATCGTCATCGTAGGTTTTATATTCTCTCCTCCCAGGACGTTTGGGTTTCTTTGATCTAGGCATCTACAACTTATGGAAGTTAAATTACCTACTCTGCTACTAAAAATTAACGAAGCAATTAAACATTTTCTCAACAATAAAGTATTAATAATAAACACAGATTTAACATTGACACTGTCAATTATAACGGAAAGTTTAACATTGGCACTGTCAATTATAACCTTAAACACGAAATTTCGAAAAAGTTTACAATTTCAAAATTGCTATTATTTATCAATGCAAAATATGGCGACAGCATTTATTAAGTCTAACTTACCGTTTCAAATGATATCGGAACGCACAATATCACTTAAACCTCAAAGTTTTGTTACTAAAAATCACGCTGAATTTTAACAGCTGATCATAA
Source organism: Vesta saturnalis (assembly GCA_036346205.1). Taxonomy (NCBI): domain Eukaryota; kingdom Metazoa; phylum Arthropoda; class Insecta; order Coleoptera; family Lampyridae; genus Vesta; species Vesta saturnalis. Next base: position 4,518,153 of record JARFJB010001921.1, read on the forward strand.
ATAGCCATAAAAGTTCCCTAAGAACTATATGCATGGTGGCGCCACCAACTGGCATACTACCACTATATTAATATATGATTTACAGATACCTAGACCCAATGTAAGCTTTAAAATAATGACACAGTAACTTTTAAAACGAATAGTGTCAATCTTCAGCGATTGTGTCACATTTCCAGCCACCATGGCATTTAACAATGTGAAGGTCGACTCCGGAATCGACCAGTAATGAATCCGAGGACCTTCGGAAACAGTAACCAGTGTATTCGTCGGAATAGCGTAAGTTTAAGAAGGAAGCAATCGTTTTAGCATATTTCCGAAGGTATGAATATCTTACTGGTTGTTTAGTACATTTTTTATTTCTAAAAGAGAGGAAAAAATGAGAGTTTTCGGCATCGCTGGGTCTCATTGCTACATAGGCCCGAACAAGCTGTACTATATTTATTCCTTCGACATCGCCAGGCGTTACGAAAAATTCTCGTGAAACATTTGTTATTGTATTAGATATGAAAATTCTAAAAACAGTCCCATCATGCACATCTTCCCTTCTTAAGTTTTTAACTCCTCTCTTCAACATGCTCCACTTATACCTATTACCATTGACACTTTATAATAGCAAAAATCTTTTATTCCCCGCCTCTTGCAAAAACTTTACAATATTTTACTTAGTCAAAATTCTGAACTTCTTGGGTTTGTGAGAATCGAAGTTTGGTTTTAAAAAGCAATCAAGTGACTAAACTTACTTATGTCAACATTTTTTCTAATTAATATCGTACTTCTTGGCATTGAATAGTAGTTCCATTCTATACCTTCTTCTTAATACACCATAATTCATAATTTGCATAGGTTTTTTCGTTAATACTTTTAGATTTCTCAGACATTAATCCAGCAACCGCACTATGGGCTAAATTTTCTATTTCTTGGGATAAATCGTTCATTTTTTACTATTTGATTAATTTTAAGTAAATATATAATTTTGACAATAACATAAGAATACAAATAAACAATTCCGTTGTTACCTAGTTGCTACGCAAATGATTTAAATTGAGCTACGTTTACACTTGCCAAAAATCTACTTGCCGTCACTAAAAATTGCAAATGCAACAAGAAATTTCATTAAACAAAAATCGCCGAAATATAAAATTTTATATGAAATACGGATCATAAACAACCATTATGGCACACGTCGTTTTTATGATCCTTATAATATAAATATCTATTTTATTTGAATTTGTTTTATGTTCAGAAAAATTAAGTCAAAACATCGTGTACCGTACTGAACGTGTAGGGACTGATGCGCGGAAAGGAGTAAACATGGCGATCACCGCTGAGGGTACGCTACTCTGTTAATCTACTGGCTCTTGTCCGATAGATTTAATGCAGTCCTCGTGCAACTTGGGAGCAAGTATTTTCTACACGCGCGCGACAATCAACTTTGATATTACTTCTATTTTGAGATCGTTCTACTTCAAACCATGAACCTTTATTCAAAATTGCAACTTACATGCATGAAACACATTTTGCACGTGAATTGTATAAAATTTATAAGCAAGTAGTAACTTACTTTAAGCAGGATACAATTATTTTTAACTACAATAATATATTTTCACGTCATTAAATGACTATGTAGACACAAACATTGTTCAAACTTCAAGAACCTTGACAGCACGACTATTTCAATTGAGTATTTTCAATTTCGCAATGTAAACCGCTCACAAGGAGACTGAAAGCTGTGAATACGTTAAAAATAGTTAAACAAATTGTTATGTTCACATCCGAAATATTAACATGAATAATTAGTTGGAACTAGTTAAATAAATTTATAACGTACATCGATTTTTCTTACAACCACTCTATTATTTTGGGAGGAAGTAAACTTATCTCAAGATTGTCCATGAGTATCCACTTTTCGCACCCTCTCTGATGTTAATCACCTAACTTACACAAATGGTAATAATTGAAACAAATTACTAAACTTATAGAAATGACAGTCAGTCAATTTCTTAAAATTCTTAAAAAATATGCTCAAAATGTCCACTCCGAAAGTGTGCCATTAAAATAAAAGCGTTTTCCTCCTGTATGTAGATACCATTTCTTAAATTCCACAACAAAATCAACCATGAATAAATGCAACCTAAAAATATCTCTAACTTACATTGAAATCGTCACGTAGTTTCAAAGTTCTTACAAGAACTATTGCTTAATAACTTAACTGATAATATTCAAACCATGTAGTAATAATATAATCCAGGATGAATCATACTCAATTAAAGAACGGTTATGTTGACATTTGGCGCAATTCGTAACACCACATTACAATGCTACCAATATGAGAAAACAAATTATTGGCAATTAGACTAAATTGGGGTCACGTGGGACTTGAACATTAACGAAGACCCTGTACAATTAGAGTAATACACCTCAATAAGTGATAAAATAGGTGTCTATAACACATAATTATAATACATGTGAATTTAAACGCAATTCATCAATTGCGTGTTAAACTAATGCTTCCCGATTTGGACAACTCGCCCACATGTTGTAAACCGTGATATTAGATCGACACAATTCAAGTTACATTCTGCGTTTATCTTCATGGAAGCTCTGTTTTGACAACTTAAAAGAATAAGTAATTAAGAAAACGTTTAAACATGTAGCATTCTAATGCCTGCTGCATACATTTACAGTGCGTTTTCCATTATTATATACGTTTACTATTACAGATATTGACCTAAATAATGACATGACTGCTCTTGTGTGTCTCATTTATAAAATGTTATTTATATAGGTAAATAAAAAGGTATCTAAGTCAAAGTCATGCAGACAAAGTCAAAAGACCTGTTAATTCTTTTAATGAATAATTAATATATTAAAAATTTACTAATTGATGATATTTATTTTTTTAAGTCTTTCACGTTTAGTATGTCTCCATGTTCGCGTGTTTAGGAAACTGTGATGGGCGCCTGGTACAAGTTGACTTTTAAACCCTTCTATTCCCACACAAATAATATTGCATTACCATTGTTCTTCAAAATATGAAATACATATTTTTACTTACTATTTAATTTAATTATTGTTACTGTACAGTCAACAACAGAACCTTGAATGGCAAAGAAAATTTAAAAGTGAAAGCAAAATGTCTAGAAATCACGTTTAAATTTAAATAAATACTTCCAAGTTTTTAATTACTTAATTTATTAGGCACAACAGTTTATAGATACATATTTTGTATACAAGGGAATGCGTAGTAAATTATTTAGACCACGATGCGTAGGGAAGCTTCGTGCTTGTTACCCAAATGCAATTGAAGTTCCTTCTAAAAAACGATTGTTCCTATACATCTTTTTTACATGCATGTAGGTATTAAAATTTTTGTATCAGTGTTTTGGTATCGCTTAGAAATGCATAACGTACTGCATAATAATAAAACATGCATGGATAAATTTAAATTTACTTAGGTCAATCACCTGGAAATATGCATTTATTAACAAGAGTTCATTCCGCAATGATTAATTTTGAGACATGCAATACTCTTAGGTAAATTTATTTCGAATATTGTCAGTTAAAAGAAATCAATATTTATAACTTGCAGACTCAGCCAGAAATAGAAGATTGTCGTGATTTATTTCTAATTTTCATGGAAAGTTTTGTTATTCAAGTTCATACTGAAATTTTCAGTATTATTCTCGATGTATGGAGATGTATGTACAAAAAGAAAAGAAATGTTATTTTTAATAAATTGATTTTATTTATATTTATGTTAAAAGTAATTTACGTAGTATTTAAAAAAAATCGACTCAGGTTCATTGAAGAATTAATATCCATGTCAGAATGCAAAATGTTTCTGCAATTTTATATTAAATGTGGAACACATTAACATAACGCGATTACTTATAATAGGCTAGTAGCACTTGATGAAACTTCAGAGTAGATGGACTATAGAATAGAAAAAAAAACATTACAATTTAAGTTTTTGGAAAAACTAAATTTTAAAATTCATAAGTTAAGTGTAAAATATTAATTATCAGTCCAAATTAAATAAGATCATTATGTAAACAGTGTACTGTACATATGAAAATGTAAACTTTCACCATTAACACTCATAATAAAATACTTATCTTTTTTGGGATTTTTTAATGGTGTACTTTAAATTATACAATCTAAACGTTTCGATAACACTTACAGTTATCTTCGTCAGTAGTAATGTTTGTTAAAAATTGTTAAAGATGTAGTAAACAATTTTGTCAAATTTGAAAAATTCAAACACAAACTTTTTATGTTTGAATTTCGAAACGTTTAGATTGTATAATTTAAAGTACACCATTAAAAAATCCCAAAAAAGATAAGTATTTTATTAATAGTGTACTGTACAGTATGCCCACATTTCGATGGGATTAAATGGGTAATTTTCATAAACATAATATTAGATCTATCGACTTGTAGTTTCCGCTTTCCTGTGCTCGATTTTCGAAACAAAATCGATGTAAATAAATGTTTAATTTTAAAGATACAGGGCGAAATTGAAAATTGTCCAATTTGGCGAGGTTGGCATATTTCGGTTATTATAAAAGATATTTACATTCTGTAAACACATTCTTAACCTTTAAATGCATGATTTTTTAAAAATTGTTGAAAAAAATTATAAATGATTGTTTTGATGCATCTATTCTGAGAAAAATAATGAAAAAAAAATTAACATAACGATAGGAAGCTGTTTTTAGCAAAAAAGTAATTGTTTCATATCTGCAACATTATGCATTAATGCAATAACTTATGATGTAGAATGGTAATTTTTAAAACAGTTATTTTTTTTTTGTTGCAACACAAATTCACGCCACATTTTTCACATAAAGTTTGCGTATACCCTTTGCAACTCGGAAATTTACAACGACCCCGTACATTTGTCCATATAATCCAATGTCCTTTTTGATCAAAGCGAACGTCCTTTGGAGGAGCATGCTGGGCAGGACCAGATTTTTTCTTAACACTCATCAGTTCTTCTACAGTGTTACTGCTTGGACGGCCTCGTTTAATTGGATTGTGTTGTCCAATTTTCATTAGACACAGTGCTACTTCTTTCCGAAATTCGAAAAATGTAATTGTTTGTTGGTCACTTTGTTTCGTTGTAGAAATTTTTTTAAACAAAATCCATGAATTAGCTAACGCTATATCCAGAAAATGATAAAATAGGCGGATATACAATTTTTTGCTTTTGTTTAATATTTTGTGTCTTGCCATAAAGGCATCAAGTAAATCTACCCCACCCATGTGATAGCTATATTCTTTTATAACAAAGGGACAACTAATTTCAACAGTTGATTTACTTTTTTTATCAAATCTTTTTATGGTAGTTAATGGTAATTTTCCTGCAAATGTTGACAAAACACATACAATTTTGTTGTTTTTCCAAACTAATGCCGCTAAGATCCCCTACACATTCATACGAAATGCCTCGCGGATCTTTTTTCATATCTTTTTCAGTTGGTAACTTGCAATTGGTGACTCTATTCCGGCGTACAGTTCCTAAGCTGTATATTCCGTTCTGTGCTAAGTATACCAACAAAGCTGGACTGGTGTAGTAATTATCAAAATACAACCTGTAGTTTTGATTTCTAGGTATTGTTCTTGATAATCGAACCACTACGTTAACAGCAGATCCTAGATCTGGTTCACCTTCTATCCTTTGCCTGTCACCGTTTTCTTGACCGGAATAGACTTCGAAGTTGTACGCATACACACTCACTCCATAAAGCACAAATAGTTTGAAACCCCATTTGTGAGGTTTCATTGGTAAATACTGTTTCATGTAGTGATGTACTTTCGTAGAACACAGCTGCTCATCAACTGAAAGTTGAGCTTCAAGAGGTACTGTAGAATTTTTTGTATTCAGATGCGTTATGATCGGTCTTATTTTATGAAGTCTGTCATGATTTGGATTATCCCCAGGTTAATGTTGGTCATTATCGTTAAAGTGCAAAAACTGGCAAATTTTCTCAAACCTATTTACTGTTATGCAATTGGCTACTATGTTGATACCAATAGTCGGCGACCAATAATGACGGGTATTCGGTAGACGTACGAGAGACATATAAACAATAATACCAATATATCGTCTTAGCTCACTGACAGAAAGGTTTAGTGGTTTAGATATGTCTGTTTGTTGAGCATATAAATTTGATTCTTGAACAATTTTCTCCAGTAAATCATCAGAAAAGTAATGTTGGAAACATTTATATGGAGTATCCATTTCAAGCAAAGCATTTGGCATAATATCATTTCCCCTAAAACATAGTTGAGCCTCATTCAAAACTAAATTTTTATTTTTCCATTTTATTTCGGCAAAATATTGAAACTCGCCATCTTTAAGCACCTTACTACAATCACCACTCGACATGGCTAAAAGAAAATTAAAAACTCAGTCATCAAAACTACACGTGTTAGCGAATTCCAAAATGAGTCGCAATGCATGATGTTGCATTTCTGTATCATATCATTTTTTACAAAAAATTCAACATCAAGCATGTTTTAAAACAAAATACCATAAAATGTTTGCAGTACTAACCTCAGACAGCATAAAACACAATTTTATTAACCACAAATACAGCTTTTGTTCACTTTATAACGTTTACAAAAGTCCAGTAACGAAAGTAGGGTTAGAACATGTGACAACCACTACGAGGCTGTCTTGACTGAGTTGAGATTTTTCAAATTTTAAGTGCGCAGTAGTTAATTCCATATTTAACAAACTGTAGCATTTCTACAACAACATGGATAGATCGAGAACTTGTTCTGACTTATATTTTATATATGAAAATGATTTTGTTGCTTTTCTGCAACCGTGTGCATTTAAGGGTTAAGACACATTTTTTTAAAAGAATTTAAAAACCGGTTGAGCTAGACCGAGGCAAATTAAACTAAACTTTAATTGAACGTAAGCAAAAGCAGCTTACATTAGTATTCAAAATAAAGTAAGCTACACTAAATCCAAATCGTCCTTGTTGCTCCCTAATATGAGCAAAATGCGGATTTTCTTGTGCCCAAAGCAAATGTTATGCCGGTTAAATATACCTGCACTGCTTATATAAGACTTATCAGACCATATTACTTTTTTGTGAAAATTTTTATCATTAGCCATTTTTGCTTAGTATCACCGGAAAAAGGTTAACCGCTTCTGACCATCACCCGGGTGCAAATTATGAATTATTTTCTTTTTATATGGTATAAATTTATTTTTCCTCAAAATGTTGTGCGCCCTTGACTTTGTTATACCAACTTACTCTGCAATTAGTCTAGATGCTGCACAATACATTCATTTCGGAAATTTCTCGGTCCTCTATGTGATATTTAGAAGGCCGTGAGGCGATAAATGTGCCTTAATTCGGCTAAATATTTTTTTATTAGGTTGTCTTTGTTCCGAATATCTACAATACAAGTTTAAAACTGTACTGTATTTTTTTAAAAGATGTTCGTACCTGTTAAAATAAAGCTCGGCTGCATCAATAGGATTTTCTCCACAAATATTCTAACATTTCATCATATTAATTTTTCGAAATTTTCAAAATGGTTTGACATTTTCACGAAAATACAAACAAGAAAATAAATGCTTTATCACATTAAAATTTGGATTGAATTTGTTAACATTTAATTTTTTTTGCTTTACACACCATATTCATGGCCTGCCGAGATGCAAGTGCAAGAAAGACCCTTGATAATTTTAAATACATTGCGAAAAATAGCCCATAGATTTCAGCTTTATTTAGATCATGAAGAAAATCAGTTTTTTTGTAGCTGATTTTTTTTTATTTTTGTGAATTAAATGCGAAAAATTACAGATAATTTTTGGTGTGTTTTGCATAAAAACTGCAGGAATTTATTTTTATTGTTGCTTTAACGTGAGCTTAAAAATAATCTCGTTTAATTACTGGTACATATACATACTTAGTGATAATTAAACGCGTTTTTAATATAATTCGTAATTATATTTAATAAATTAAGTAATTATTCTATAGTTTAGTATATAACTGTAAGTAGATATATTTAGTAGGTTTAGGGTATTAAATTAGTTAAAGTGCTAGCTAATATCATTGCAGCATTCGAATTTCGTTCATTTATATTATATCTAGGACCGTAGTAAAAATAAAATTAAAAAAAACGTCAGATAGACTTTTCACAGGCTAAACGTAAGAATATCGCAATTTTTGTCGTACTATTTCTACAACACCTAAAAAGTAAACAAAAATAATAAAATTAATTTAAGAACAAATTAATTAATTCTTTTGACCTGATGATGTTATCTAGGAGCCAAAACGTCGGAGTGCAAATCTAGCGATCCCACGTTGATTCTCTGAAAAAAGTGGCTTAGGAAAGTGTTTACAGAATATAAATATCTTTTATAATAACCGAGATATGACGTCCTCGCCAAATTAGACAATTTTCAATTTCGCCCAGTATCTTTAAAACTAAAAGTGGTATCAGAAATTTGTTTACGTCATCGATTTTGTCTCAAAAATCGAGCACAGGAAAGCGGAAACTACAAGTCGCTAGCTCTAGTATTACACACTTTTTCTACTTTTGTGTGCAAAGGATAACTACTTTGCACATTCATTTGTGTTGAACTTCGAGCACGGAAACTCTTTGCGCGCCCATTTTTATTTCGCATAATTACCGTATCTATACTCGATTTTTCAATTTTTTGACGGTTTCTGGATAAAGTAATGTTAAAAAAGAAGGGTTTTAGCTGAATTTACCGCTTAGTAAATATCCCGTTTAATAAAAGTTGCCACTATTTTGGAACTCGCTGGCACCTGCAGACTATAAGAAGAAAATCGACATTGAAGACAAAGGCAACTTAAGTGTGGTAAAAAAACTATACTTCACGTTTTTTCGTCATATCTGAAGAAATAAACGATTGAAATATTGACTGCTCTATCGGAAGTATACAGCATTACACCCACCGACAATAGATCAACGCTTTTTTTTAATTACAAAAGGGGAAAATGCACAAAACAATGCATTGGGGTCAATTGCTTCGGGAAGATGCGTTCCGAGGTCGCAGTATTTTTGAAGTTGCCGCATCCGGAGCTTTCCGCGATCTTCCGCAACGGTGCTTGCATATTCTGGAGAGACAGTCACATAGATAAAGCGGTAGGGCAGCTAGAAATCGACAAAGTTAGCCGAGGGATACATTGAAAAATCAACTAGCTAACACACGGTGCTTTATCAAAATTGCCCCATGCCTACTGCAGCTTTCAATTACATCTTCCTCATAAAAAATTCCTAGGGGAATGTAGTTTTCGCTAAATAATTCGAAAATCACGAATATCTCCTGAACTGTAACACATACCACCAATAACAAAATCAAAGGAAATTGAATTCTGCATCCAATGGTGCAAAAATTAACATATTCTTCTATCAAAAATCAAGTTAGTCGTGATTCAAAAGGTTCAAAATTGAATATTCATACCTCGTAAAGTTTTAACTTCAGCACAGTAATTTTTAAACAAAAGTATAAATTTTTTTAAGCTTAATCTAAATTTGATGGTTTCGGTAATATTTGAAATTTTCTGAGACACTGAAAGTGCAAATCTTTTTGAAAGTAAATCAATAACGGCATGACTTCAAAAATGCAATAACATGTTGTAACAACCCATTTTGAGTTGTATTAAAATATACCGTAATTTATGTTCTTCGTTCATTTAGTTGTAAATATAAGAAAAAAATTTGAATTATTAATGAATTATAGGCATGTGGTAGGCAACTTAATTTGCATTTTGGTGTAACTTAAGTGCATATCTTCTTAAGAGTTCATACTCCCACTTCTTTAAATAATTTTTTTTCTGCTCATATTTTCGCGCAAGGCGTCATCATCTGACTTCCTAAGCGTCCATTTTTTCATTTTCTTGTGGTACGCTGTTTGATGGAGGAAGCCATTTTTGGGTTTCCACCTAAATTTTATGAAAAGTGCCATTGATTTAATGGTAAGAAATATTTAACTCGTAATACTAAAATTTAAAACATCTGCTTTTTGCAGGCACTTTGATTTACACTTTTATTTACTTTTATTGGTACCTATAAGTACACTTGTACTTATACGTTGCTATCTTTGGATATCATTTTATGACTACATGTTGCATTTAATTTAGGTCTAAATTTAGATCACACCTTTTTTATTTGAACTTTCAAGAGAATGCAACAAATATTGGATTATTCAATTTCATGAAGATAAATTTATAAGAAATAAAATTCCATTTTGGTGAGGTTTACAACGTAAAGCATTGTTATTGCGATATATTGCGCAACATTGATACAAGGATTACATCACCTTGGTTTGCATTTCCGCATTTATTTTTTACAATACCAGGGGTTCTCAAGAAGATGTATTATATTTTGTAACAGGTATTTATAAGTTTAATGATTTCTTAGTATAAGGCTAATTTTAAGATATATTTTATATAACCCTAAATTTAACTGTTAATAAACATAGTCTGTATATTTTTTTTTACATTTTGGTAAAATTTTTATTGTAAACCTCGGTTTAGTTATTCAGAGCATAATTAAAAAATAACTTGGCGTTCGAGATCATTTTTATTAGTGTTACATTGCAGTTTTTTCTATTGATGTTAAGGAAATAACACAGCATAAATCGTGGTAATTAAGCAAAACAAAAGCATGAACCAGCCTATTTAAACTACCGACTGAGACAAAGGCATTATTTTTGGTGAACGGGTTGTATCTCAAGTTAGTTTAACGATTTGTTTTGAGAACATTAACAACCTATTTATTTCTTTATTAAATTATTTAAACGTTATTTATACGCGGTGCTTTAAAACACTTATTATACCTGGCACCATTCAAGCACATCGTTATAATGTAGGGTGTGGTACTCAGAATAACGAAGTTTCTGTACAGGGTATGTCGTTTTCGGAGGGATATCTCCCTTATTTTTAAAGTTCCGCGACAGTGTGCTACTTTTTTTTGGTTTCTGAGATACAGGGTGGAATTGAAAAGTATCGCTTTTCTGTATTATTTTCAAAAACAACTTCAGAATTTAAGATTTTCTTTCGTGTCCAATTAATAGGTAGTAGGCTATGGCTAATTTGTTTGAAACAAAAAAGCAAAATGTCAAATACTTTGTGGTTTTGAAAGTTTTTGAGTATTAGTAGTTTTGTTGTTTTGGTGTTTCTATACTATATTCTATATTTAATTTATCGATTTACAATAACGGCGGTTTACGAAAATAATGACGAGTATGATACGTTGGTTTATTTTATACAATCTAATGAAAATCTTCACGAAGCTACGGAGTTAGATTTACAAAGGTAACGTATTTGAAGTTTGAGATAATTTCTTAAGAGTTCGTTCTGTTCATATTATATATCCAGAGAGATGGCAACCTTTCTCAGACTTATCTGTACGCATTAAATCAAATTTAGTAGAACGCGGATAATTTATCAAACCCCGCCTTAAGGCATACCCCAAACAAGATAGAGAGAAATAAACATATTGGGTTATGAAGAAGTCACGCTATCATTTTCTTGCAAGCAAATAGAGGAAGCAACTGGTGTATCCGTGTGTGATGCTCAATGAATTCTGAAAAAATACAAGTATCGCCCCTGCAAACTCCACATAGTTCAACATCTTTTTGCCAATGGTATTTACAACAAATATATACTGATGAACCTTTTGGCAGACTCGTTATCTGGTCCGATGGCTCTTATTCTTCAAGTGCGGTAATTTTCAATCTCAATAATACAAGAAATTGGTTCGCTTCAGTAATGAGAAATCCTTGAGGAAGTTAGTTCAGAAAATTGACCCTTCATAATACCGCTTATCTTCAACAAGACGGTGCTTCAAGTCACGACTCTGCGCTTATAAGTTCGTTTTTAGACGATAACTTTCCTCAAAGAAGGATTGGTACCTACGGACATATAATATGGCCTCCTCGATCTCCAGATCTTTCAATATTGGATTTTTTCTCATGGGGTTTCATGCAAAATAAAATCTATAAAACACAATATCAGCCTGTAGCGGAGCTTCGTGCGGCAATCGATTTGCCAAAATTTGAAAAGAAGGCATATGATTATTTTTAACGCTATTAAAAGAATTGCCCCAATTTTGCATAAGGAAAAATTGCCGTCATTTTGAAAATCACCTTTCAAAAACTCTTTGTTTTTTCAAAATTATTATTTCTCTTCTGTTTTCTCTAACTTAAGTTTTAAGTAAGATAGGTAATTATTATTTTGTTTTGAGTAAAATTCAATAATATTATTATAATTAAGTTAAAATGTTGTAATAAATAAGAGTTGAGAATTAAAAAAGATCTTTTAAATTAAATTTGACAGTATAATAAAATATCATAATCACTTACATGGATTTTGTGTTTAATAAATTTTATCGTTAACCTACTACCTACTAATCGGGCACAAAAGAAAATCTTAAATTCTCAGCTTGTTTTTAAAAATAATTTTATACAATTAAATATTTTTGGAAAGCCCACATTATGCTTAATAAATATGAGAAATAATACATAGGGTGTCCCATTTAAAAAACATGTTTGATTCGTAACTAAAAAACCGTGTGTTAGAAAAAAACTAACTGCGCCAAATCTACGGAAAATTTTTTATAGGAATACGTTTTAACTCTTTCGATAAGTTTAAAGATAACTGAGATACAATTCCACCCTGTATTTCAGAAACCAAAAGGGCCATTAACATTCTGCTGGCGCCATTTTTAATTTCACTAAGAGTAGCACACGGTAGCGAAAACCGAAATGCTTTATCTTTAAGAATAAGGGAGATACCTCGCAAAGGGCCGAAAATTGAATACTTAGTACATTTCCGGTATATCCGGAAATGTATCTGAAAATAATTTGACAATGCGGAGTTTTTTTTAAATGTCAGTAACAATACTATTACGGGATTTTGCATCTTAGACTGGAGACCCCGTACACAACACCAAAAATCAAATTCAATACTGGTTTTGAGGTTCCAGCATAGATATGAGTAGAAAGGGATACCTTAACGCATCTGGCAACACCGCTTTTTACGTCACAAGACCGCCCACGTGGGGACCGGATTTTCCACCCTAATTATTTTTTACTCGCTTACGTGTACGACGCATTTTCATCCCTATTTTTACACACTCGCGTGTGAGACCGTATTTTCATCCGTTTTCATCCCTAATTATTTTTATATACCCACGTGTGAGACCGAGGTTTTCCACCCTTATTTTTACTCGCTTACGTGTACGACGCATTTTCATCCCTATTTTTACACACTCGCGTGTGAGACCGTATTTTCATCCGTTTTCATCCCTAATTATTTTATATACCCTCGTGTGAGACCGTATTTTCAACCTGTTTATCCCTAATTATTTTTACATACACCCACGTGTGGGACCGTATTTTCAACCTTTCTTTTTATCCCTAATTATTTTTACTCGCTTACGTATAGGACGTGTATTTTCACCCTTATTTTTAATAAACTTATGACGCCGGTTAAAGTTGTCACCTAAACATATGGCAACACTGCTTTGGATTTTGACGTCACAAGACCGCCTGCGAGGGATGTACATTTCAACCCTGACAGTATTTTCAACCTTTTGTCTGTATTAAGAGCCCTTTTGGTGGGATCCCTAAAGGATAGGCAAATGCATGCGCACGTAGGATCGTTTTTTTACCTATTTTAAGGGTTAATAAACGGTAGGATATTTTTAGTATTAAAAGAAACTAATCAAGGTAAAGATAACGTATACATTTGATTTTAAAATACACTATTAAATACTATAATGACAATAAACAGTTAATGGTATTGCATAATCAGTTAATTACCCTGTTATACAATGTGAATGTACAGTTTAGCGACTATTTAAAATGTGTTTATTAATATTTATTAGGATTCCGTTTTTGTCAAAAAGAGATTGCATGATTGTTGTTATTAAATTTATTAGGTTTCTTTTAATCCAATATCTAGATTGTGGTCCTCTAGTGGTGAAAATTCATTTGAATATATTTTAAAATGAAATTGATTTAAAAATAAAACGTGTAATTAACTAATTGATTAACCTGCTTACAGCAATAGTAATTATCGAAAATTAAGGAATGTCGCTTTTATTTATTTACCTTTTTAATACGTATTATTTACATGCAATATATTTTGGTTTTAAATATGAGTCACAATGTGTCGCAATCCTTTATGCTTTAATTATGGGTCATAATTAAATCTAGTTGTCGCTCAAGGTAATCACTACCAAATTAATCTCATGTACAACAAGAAACTTAATATCAATAATGTATAACAAAGTATTTTTATAATGCCATTTTTCGCATAGTTTAATGTCCATGTAAGGATCGTATTTTAGCCTTGAGAGATCGGATTTGGTCTGGGTCAGACTAGGGGTTGGTCCAGTATCGGAGATTGTATTCTAAATTGTCTCCTGTGAAAGTTAGCTTTACAAAACACAGACACAATCACAAGCACGAGCACGAGCACAAGCATAAACACAATCACAGGAACAATTACAAGCCCAAGAATCAGGACATGCACAAATACAAGCACAAGTACAAGAACAATCACAAGCACATGCACAAACACAAGCACAGAAACAAACACAAGTACAAGAATCAGCACAGTACAAGCACAAACAGGAACCAACACAAACACAAGAATCAACACAAGCACAATCACAAGTACAAGCACAAGCGCAAGCACAAGTACATACAAATACACAAACACGAAAAACGAAAACCGGAAATTTGAGAACGAGAGAGAAGAGAACGAGAGAACGAGAGAGAACGAGAGAGAACGAGAGAACGAGAGAGAACGAGAGAGAGAGAGAGACGAGAGAGACGAGAGAGAACGAGAGAGAACGAGAGAGAACGAGAGAACGAGAGAACGAGAGAGAACGAGAGAGAACGAGAGAGAACGAGAGAGAATGAGAGAGAAACGAGAGAGAGAACGAGAGAGAACGAGAGAGACGAGAGAGAACGAGAGAGACGAGAGAGAACGAGAAGGACGAGAGAGAACGAGAGAGAACGAGAGAGAACGAGAGAGAACGAGAGAGAACGAGAGAGAACGAGAGAGAACGAGAGAGAACGAGAGAGAACGAGAGAACGAGAACGAGAGAGAGAGAGAACGAGAGAGAACGAGAGAGAACGAGAGAGAACGAGAGAACGAGAGAGAACGAGAGAACGAGAGAACGAGAGAGAACGAGAGAGAGAACCAGAGAATGTGTTAAGTAGACTCAATCTAAGCAATATATATATATATATATATATATATATATATATATATATATATATATATATATATATATATAATTACTCTAAGCGACGGAGAATTGAAAACTTTGATACTCTTCCATTCGGGTATAAGGACTAAATAATAAAACAGATAAACAAAGAAAATCATTTTATTTAAATCCTTGTCTTAATTCATTCTGCAGCTCTGCGTGTTTTCGTTTTCATTTTCGTGTTTACGATTTTTCGTGTTTGCGAATTTTCGTTTTCGTTTTCGTTTACGATTTTCGTGTTTGAGAATTTTCGTCTTCGTTTTCGTGTTTGTGTATTTGTAGTACTTGTGCTTGCGCTTGTGCTTCGAGAGAGAATGAGAGAGAACGAGAGAGAACGAGAGAGAACGAGAGAGAACGAGAGAACGAGAGAACGAGAGAGAACGAGAGAACGAGAGAGAACGAGAGAAGAACGAGAGAAACGAGAGACGAGAGAGAACGAGAGAGAACGAGAGAACGAGAGAGAACGAGAGAGAACGAGAGAGAACGAGAGAGAACGAGAGAGAACGAGAGAGAAGAGAGAGAGAGAGAGAGAGAGAGAGAGAGCATATCTTACAAGACACAGTTTGAGCACAATTGCCTGACCTCTAGGGTTACAACCAGAAGGGCCTTAACACCACCAAATAACCTAAGAATAACCCTAGACCAGCCCACCTAAGCTCCAACCCTAAATACAGTTCTAAGCCAAGACCAGCTCCCACCCTGTCCTCGCGTTAGCAAAGTCCTAGCTGTCAAAAGGTCCTTAATACAGCCATAGGTTTAACCCCAAAGAAATAATAAAAAAGGGTAATACGGTCCTTCATGTAAGCGAGTAAAAATAATTAGGGTTGAAAATACGGTCTCACACGTGGGTGTGTAAAAATAGGGTTGAAAACACGGTCTCACACGTGAGTGTGTAAAAAATAGGGGTGAAAATACACGTCCTATACGTAAGCGAGTAAAAATAATTAGGGTTGAAAATACGGTCTCACACGTGGGTGTGTAAAAATAGGGTTGAAAACACAGTCTCACACGTGAGTGTGTAAAAAATAGGGGTGGAAAAATACGTCCTACACGTAAGCGTGTAAAAATAAGGGTGGAAAATCCTGTCTCACACGTGGGTGTGCAGAAATTAGGGTTGAAAATCAGGGCTCACACGTAAGCGGGTAAAAATAAGGGTGGAAAAACCGGTCCCCCACGTGGGCGGGCTTGTGACGTCAAAATCTTGATTTTTCTCTCGTTCTCTCGTTCTCTCTCGTTCTCTCTCGTTCTCTCGTTCTCTCTCGTTCTCTCGTTCTCTCTCTCTCTTCTCTCTTTCTCTCTCGTTCTCTCTCGTTCTCTCGTTCTCTCTCGTTCTCTCGTTCTCTCTCGTTCTTTCTCGTTCTCTCTCGTTCTCTCTCGTTCTCTTCGTTCTCTCTCGTTCTCTCTCGTTCTCTCTCGTTCTCTCTCGTTCTCTCTCTTTATCTCTCTTTCTCTCTCGTTCTCTCTCGTTCTCTCTCGTTCTCTCTCGTTCTCTGTCGTTTCTCTCGTTCTCTCTCGTTCTCTCTCGTTCTCTCGTTCTCTCTCGTTTCTCGTTCTCTCTCGTTCTCTCTCTCGTTCTCTCTCGTTCTCTCTCGTTTCTCTCGTTCTCTCTTTCTCTCTCGTTCTCTCTCGTTCTCTCTCGTTCTCTCTCGTTCTCTCTCGTTCTCTCGTTCTCAAAATTCCGGTTTATCGTTTTTTCGTGTTTGTGTATTTGTATGTACTTGTGATTGCGCTTGTGCTTGTACTTGTGATTGTGCTTGTGTTGATTCTTGTGTTTGTGTTGGTTCCTGTGTTTGTGCTTGTACTCGTGCTGATTCTTGTACTTGTGTTTGTTTCTGTGCTTGTGTTTGTGCATGTGCTTGTGATTGTTCTTGTACTTGTGCTTGTATTTGTGCATGTCCTGATTCTTGGGCTTGTAATTGTTCCTGTGATTGTGTTTATGCTTGTGCTCGTGCTCGTGCTTGTGATTGTGTCTGTGTTTTTGTAAAGCTAACTTTACAGGAGACAATTTAGAATACAATCTCCGATACTGGACCAACCCCTAGTCTGACCCAGACCAAATCCGATCTCTCAAGGCTAAAATACGATCCTTACATGGACATTAAACTATGCGAAAAATGGCATTATAAAAAATACTTTGTTATACATTATTGATATTAAGTTTCTTGTTGTACATGAGATTAATTTGGTAGTGATTACCTTGAGCGACAACTAGATTTAATTATGACCCATAATTAAAGCAAAAGGATTGCGACACATTGTGACTCATATTTAAAACCAAAATATATTGCATGTAAATAATACGTATTAAAAAGGTAAATAAATAAAAGCGACATTCCTTAATTTTCGATAATTACTATTGCTGTAAGCAGGTTAATCAATTAGTTAATTACACGTTTTATTTTTAAATCAATTTCATTTTAAAATATATTCAAATGAATTTTCACCACTAGAGGACCACAATCTAGATATTGGATTAAAAGGAACCTAATAAATTTAATAACAACAATCATGCAATCTCTTTTTGACAAAAACGGAATCCTAATAAATATTAATAAACACATTTTAAATAGTCGCTAAACCGTACATTCACATTGTATAACAGGGTAATTAACTGATTATGCAATACCATTAACTGTTTATTGTCATTATAGTATTTAATAGTGTATTTTAAAATCAAATGTATACGTTATCTTTACCTTGATTAGTTTCTTTTAATACTAAAAATATCCTACCGTTTATTAACCCTTAAAAATAGGTAAAAAACGATCCTACGTGCGCATGCATTTGCCTATCCTTTAGGGATCCCACCAAAAGGGCTCTTAATACAGACAAAAGGTTGAAAATACTGTCAGGGTTGAAATGTACATCCCTCGCAGGCGGTCTTGTGACGTCAAAATCCAAAGCAGTGTTGCCATATGTTTAGGTGACAACTTTAACCGGCGTCATAAGTTTATTAAAAATAAGGGTGAAAATACACGTCCTATACGTAAGCGAGTAAAAAATAATTAGGGATAAAAGAAAGGTTGAAAATACGGTCCCACACGTGGGTGTATGTAAAAATAATTAGGGATAAACAGGTTGAAAATACGGTCTCACACGAGGGTATATAAAATAATTAGGGATGAAAACGGGATGAAAATACGGTCTCACACGCGAGTGTGTAAAAATAGGGATGAAAATGCGTCGTACACGTAAGCGAGTAAAAATAATTAGGTGGAAAATCCGGTCCCCACGTGGGCGGTCTTGTGACGTAAAAAGCGGTGTTGCCAGATGCGTTAAGGTATCCCCTTTCTACTGATATGCTTAATGAATTGTAGAGTCATGAGCAATCTAATCGAAAAACGTTTATAAAAAGTGTTAAAATTTATCAATAGGGGAAAGTGTTGTACCTTGGGACGCATGCACCTTAGGACAAAACAAATATTTTCGTCATCTGTGATCGCACCCGCGAAATTGTTGGATATAATTTCAAGAACCCTAACGCGGTCATGGATCTTCAGTTGCCAACACGATTGCCAGCCATAAACGGTGTTTTGTGTTTTTAATACAACTAAATTACTATTTTGAGGGCGTGATTGAATGTATTACAGACCAATTTAATCATTTTGTGGAAACTGAATCAAGTGTGTAGACACTTAATTTCGTTCTGCTTTTAATGGTTGTATCAAAAATAATTAATTCTTAACCCCCAAAAATATATCAAAAAAATGCAACTACTGTGCATAACTTGGCTTATGGGTAAGCCATACTTCCTTCCAGCTGATTGGTCGTGCGCGCGCATACTGCCCCACTCCGCGCGTTCTGTTTGGTGTAACTACGGGCAAAGCACGCCCCCTGATTTCTGATTGGTCCGTTTTGGCGGCCATTTTTGTTTTGATGGTAATAATTGTTTTGACGGCCATTTTTGAAATTGTTATGGCGGGGAAACTTGAAATTTGAAGGAGTATTATACTAAGGGAGCCCGATTTCATCTCCTAAGACAGCTATAGGACTCCTGAACATGATTTCGGGTCTTCGATCTCCTATTTGGGCCCCCCTTGTTTATTACAGCGGGAAAACTAGACATTTTAAATACTATCTCCTCATAAGACATCTATATGACTCAGATACTTTTTTTAGGGTCTTCGACCCTTGTCGAGTCTTCGCCAAGATATTTTCAGTTTAAACGAACATCCGTGGAAATCTAAAACCCGCAACAAATAATAAGGTGTAGATTTGAAAGTAACCTTTGTCAAAACGATATTCGTTTTGTTTCAACACACAACGTACTTATCGAAAATTGACAAATGCCTGAGGGCAAATGAAATCAACATCTTAGACTTGCAACTTGAATCTTGCCTCGATAAATATACAGCAAATATACACCGCGTCATACAAATTCCTTATTGAGGATGGTCAAACACCTGGGGCGATTTGGTCTTAGCGCCTTTGTATCAGCCACCAAATCAGCATCTGAAATCAACATCTTAGACTTAGACAAAATACCACAATTACCTTATCAGTAATTGTTATTTTGAGCCGGAGAGATGTAATGGGTTTTCTCTGCTGACAAGTTACATGAAGAGTTTGATACACAATTAATCGAAGGTAGTGGTTATAATTAACATCTTACGCAATGTATTTATTCACTTACATTTAATCTCTAATTAATTTGGTTTAGACCCTGTGCGGTAACCATACTATTTCAAACCCCCGCCATAACAGTTAAATATACTACTAGATGGAGCCACGATCAAACTCTATTACAGAAAACATTCATTAGTTTTAAAAATACACCAGTAGATGGAGTCACAAACAATCCGGGTGACCGACAAGGGACCAAGAGCTGAGAGCAAGTTCCGGAGGTCTACAGTTGTCTAAAAATAGCCGTCATGTAGTTATATTGTATTATATATTTAAATTATGCCCTCTACAAGTTCTCACATATTTTGTCAAATTTCTCAAAACTGTTTCAACATCTTTAACAGTTTTGAAAGATATTACTACTGACGAAGATAACTGTAAGTGTTATCGAAACGGTTAGATTGTATAACTTATATATACAAGTACACCATATAAAAACCCAAAAAAGATAAGTATATTAAAACTCAGCCTATATCGCTTGTTGATTGGGATAGGCGCTATCCGGAATCTCTCGCTGACCGTACTGGCTCGCACTTTTGTCAGCTGGATGAAATGTAACATATCAAGCGTGTTTTACTGTAGCCTTCTCTCTGCTTGCGTTTTAGTGTCTGCAGTCACGATAATCTGAAATATGTAGGGTAGTATTTAATCGAACATGGACTTATTGCTGTTTTGGCAAGTTATAAAATCTACTATAGCAACAAATATACTGACCCAGCATCAAATTTTGTGCCACTAAGAAAGAAAAAATTGACAACTGTTTTATGACATTCTGTACCAAATAAAGAATCTAAAAAGATTTGAACATCAAAATTTACAACCTTGCAACGCAAGGTGAGTAAAAATGTACATCTGAAAAGTATTTTATTTTCCTCTTTTTTTATGATGAAATATTAAACAAATTTTATTTGTACAACACTATTTGAACATAAAATATACTTAACATAACCTTTAGAAAATATCTTAGAGGTAACAAAATGAAAACAAGCTTTCTGATAATAATAGTTCTAAAATATTATTGAATTATTAATGCGGGTTTCCATTTTGTAGGAGGTCCATGTTTTCTTTTTCGTCCGATAGGAATACTTTTCGCTTCTAAAGGCGGAGCTGCATATTTCAGTCTAATTGCTAGACCATAGAACATGCTTACACATATATTTCTTAAAAAATTGTGGACAATTACACTCACTTTTTCGTTCGGGCCAGGTTGAAAAAAATATGTTTTTGAATTCATCAAAAGTTTTCCATTGTTTCCCAAACTGAACGTCTATTGCCTCCCGGTTGGTACCAAATACGTGTTATTTTCTGTATCAGTGTGTAAGATCTTAATTGTTTTGGCTAGCTTTGTCCAATGATGCCCTTTAGTCCAATTATTAAGTTGAACAGAACGAGCGTTGGAAAAAGATTTTCCTGTATATTTCTGGGACCATTCGTTAACCATTAACGATGCCACAACTAGAAAACGAGATTTTAATATACTCAATAAAACTAGTTTGAGTTTCACATTTCTTTATAAAAACCGTCAAGCGGGATTAGATACTTCAGGGGAAGTAGCACACTGTAAAGCGTCAATGTTTTCTAATATACATTTCAGGATTTTCTTATCCGAGTTTTGTTCCACTCTAGTTCTTTTTGGCGTGCGCCCAGCATATTCTCACAATGTGTTCAGTGCCAAATACTTCTCTAAAGGCATTCTGGAAACTTTTGGCTGCATCAACTGACGGTTGCAAGGAATGTGAATATATAGAAAACACACTCTTTTAAACCATTTAATAAAATTTAAAAATATTCTTGACACTCAGAGGTAGAGACTCCCAGGTATAATGGATGAAATTTTCTTTCTTTGTCTGTGATTCCCACCATTAAAACTGGGAATCCTTTCTATGTCAACCGGCATATATGTTTTTGCAGAATAGGCGGCTAACTCCAATACATGTTTTGTGGATAGTGCAAAACTATAAATAGCTTTAGGTTTCAAATGTAAATCGAGTAATTTATTAATTTCTCCCTTGACTTCCTAATTTATTCTGTAATGTATTCGAGTGCCGATCGACTCATAGTTGTTGTACTCAGAGTCGGCACGATAAAGAAAAACAGCATCTAAACTCGCTTCAAAAAGTAAATATATTTGTGGAGGGTCACGGCGTTTAACTTTGTTGCAGCGATAAAACCTTTTTTGCCTTCGTCAGTTATGTGTGTTAATGAAATATACCATGTCTTTTGCGCGCACACAGTTTCTTCTGCTTCCTTAACGTTTGTAAATTTACTTACAAAGATCCAGTTCCTGTTCTCTCTGCGCTTCTTCTTCGGTAACAATTCTTCCTCAGACTCACTATCCGAACGATACGCAGGAATTTAATTTTGTACTTGAACGTTGCCACTACTTGTTCCAGGTAAAACTTCAATCAGACTATTCACATTAACACAGTTCAATTCCATATTATTTGGTGTTTGAAAAAGTCTTTAAACACTCGCACTACAATAATCAATTCGCAAAGGATGTATCGAAGCAGGACTAAACAAAACGGTCCGTTATGGCGCGGAGGGGGCGATAACTATTATTGTTAGTGGCCGTGCGTGCGCCCATCCCAAGGTTAGACGTTAAAAAGGAAATGTAGTGATTAATACAAAAGTTAGATGTTCAATTAGTATTTTTGATGCTAGGTAATGTCAGGTGATGTATGTATAATATGTTGTTTACTTTTGTTGACATTTTAGAATTATTTTGTTGGTAAGACATTGTTTGCCGCTTTATTAATTTGATGTAGGAAAGTTTAATAGCTGTCAGTTAAGTAACATAGATGCTGTATTTTGTTGTCCATACATATATTTGATGCTCATTTAAAAACTTTCCAAGTATATATGCAATGGATCGTAATGAAACTTTATATTCTACGTTGCTAATGAAGTATCTCAGTTTAATTAATCAGTTCATAAACAAAGGAAATTTATAAAGGGCGATAAAATATTTTTTGTGAATACCTCGTGAACTACCAACTTTAGAGTAACAAGTGTAGAGAACATTTTTGAAGGTACTTCAATTCTGGCAAGGTTAAAAGTTGGCAGGGCAATAAATAAGCCCTGAAAACGTACTTCAAAAACAATCTCAGAAGTACTTATATGTACCGAAAATTTCAACTTTAAAGCTAAAGGTAAAGATATATTTTTAAAGATAATTCGATTTTTTAACAATTTTTTTTATAGTAGGTATTGTAGAAAACTAAATAATCATAAACGATCAACTTAATTAAAAGAGTATGAAAAGAACCGTCATATAATCCATTTAGTCAGCGCTTTAAATGGAATTGAGCATATTCTACTATATTGCTTTATTCACATTTACTTTCGATAATTGATAGCATATAAATTAAAGCAGTGCATTTTTCATCTTCACCTCGATTTAGTGATCCCTACTGGGTTAAAGATCAAGATTTTCTGGGAATATTCCGAACGTGTACGAGGTTGAGGTTAAAGCAACATAATGCAGAAATCGGTCTGACGATTTCGTATATCCAATTACATCGTTGAGAGCAATAAAATTGAATTTTTAAATAATATAGAGACGTTGAGAGCGTCACAGTTTATTATTTAATTCGTGGCTAAATAGATCATGACTCACCGGTTTTTAGGTATTTTTGCCAAATAATTATTAATCTACAATATTAATAATAAAAACAGTGACTTGGGCTCTGAAATAGAATTTGTTCAAATTAAGACGCCTCACAAAAACATAAAACAATAGTGCTATTGCATGATCAATAAAAGACTGTGTGAAGTACTGCAACGCTTCGTTAACTATTTTGCGAAGTTTCTTAAGGTTTTTCCAATTTAGCCGTTCTTGAAACAATTGGTATTTATCAAATTGTTTAACTGTGCAGTTTTATTTTAAAAATGTGACCATAATTATGTGCCGGCAATGCCTAACTAATGGCTTTAATAGTGAAATATTTGTGAAATATTCAAACATCAAAAAGTCGATGTCTTCAATAGAACACCCTGTATACAAGTACACAACATGATACAAAATTAAGTTATTTATCAGCCCATAATAGGTTTGTTTATACATACAGTACTTTTTAAATTATTAATGAAAATTTAAATTCCAACCTCTAGACGTCAGCTTATTATTGATTCTACGATAATATTACAGAATTAAAAATAGTATATTAAAAAACAGGTTTCACAAGACCAGTCTTGAAGCACGAATCCAATTTTAAAAAAACTAGTGGCGTAGCCTCGAGTTTTTTTAAAGAATGAGTGCTTCAAGGTCTTATGAAACACGTGTTTTATGCTATTTTTTGTAATTTGCCTTTTTTATGCAGTTTTTAAACAAACATTTTTAATTCAGTTGATTTAGGGATTTTTGTGGCGGTTGGTAAGGTCTTAATTTTAAAAGGGAAAATTTGATCTAGTCGCCTTTTTTTGGCTATAATGACATCGGAGATGATGACGTCACGTTTCTTAATATGTCTATTAAAGCATCAAAATGGAAACAAATTACACAAATGTCATTTTTATAACAATACAAAACAAACACAAAAT
Source organism: Vesta saturnalis (assembly GCA_036346205.1). Lineage (NCBI taxonomy): Eukaryota > Metazoa > Arthropoda > Insecta > Coleoptera > Lampyridae > Vesta > Vesta saturnalis. The sequence continues at coordinate 4,542,603 of JARFJB010001921.1, forward strand.
TTTGTTATTAAGTTAGGTATTATGGTAAGTAAGTTAAGTATTTATGGTCGCTCTTACAACAAGTGAGTCTTTGAATATAATCCAAAACGTCTTGCTTAGTAGCAGTCTAATATTATTCTTATGTGCACATTATAGACTAGGAATATATCGCCATGCTCCATCACTTTGACAATAACTGCAACATTCAGTTTGTTGTAGCTAGAGTGCCTTGATACAAATAATTTAATAATATGTTATAATAAATATTTGAATCACAAGGCCAGAAAATGAGTGACTAGGCCTGCAATGCACGAATTCTCGCAAAACATTTGTAGCTATCTGATACACTAGAGTTGTTGTGTCAAAATTTAAAAAAATTAAACATTTTGACTTCTATATACGTAGCATTGGAAAACTGATCATGATGGATAACATAGCTCCAAATTTATTATGTTTATTTTTCTTGAAGATGATTATCTATGTTAATAAAAGTATAATCAATGCCTATTGAGTTTGCGTATTAATTTAATGAAATACACTGCCTAGAAGATTTTATTGAATATAAAGCTAAAATTTATTAATTTGGTGACGTGTCCGGCAAACTACTATTTCTGACTGTTACTATCGAAACATTACTACTGGGATTGTTTATGTGCCTAAATTGACTTTACAATTGAAGAATCTAGCAAAGAAATTCATCTATTACTTTTATTCGATTACTTATCCTCTAACCTTCTTACGGAATGCAGAACAATATTTAAGAGTATCACTTAAAATAATGCATCGAATTCTACAAAAGCATAAATGGGAGCAGCAGAAATTTCAATTAGGCCACGTATATTCAAACAGGAGATCTGTCTATGAACATTAGACTTTCTAATAAAGGTGCAAAAGACGAACATTTGATCAGTAACATTATTTCGACAGACGAGGTCGTTTTTAAGAAAAGGCATATTTAACAGGCTCAACATACACTACTGGGAGAAGAAAAATAAACTTTTTTAAAAAATTTTATTTGTAGTTCAAAAATTACCTTGCAATCCAATTACTAAATTCAAGTGCATGATCAGTACAGTATAAATGACTATCAATAATTTGAAATAATTCTTCATGTTGTGGTATTCCACCAGTTTCTAATTTGGACCTGACTGGTACGTTATTTAATAAAGTTTCATATGCACCTAATTGTATTAATTGTTCCTGTATTAAATTACAAAAGCAGAATAACATTAAAAATAAATTAATATTATTCTCAATTCACCAGTAGCACCAGGAAAGTTATCGTTGGTTTATATACTCATAGCAAAATATTTATCCCATTGAGAAACCATCTCATAACCCATTTTTCACAAGTTGAAATCAAAAGTCAATATCCGTGTTCTTCATTACGCGATAAACGGTTCAACCTTTTTCAAATCTGTTTTACTACTTGATGGCGTACTAATTATGCATCTTGATCTCGATCGGGCGAGTCTTACTAGATCAAGGCTCTAGGTTAAACAAATTTTTAATCAAAGCTGAAGTTGAAGTTTAAATTTAAATCTTCATTAATCATTCAAGAACTACTAGAGATAGGTATAGGTAACCATATTATAGGTTGGTAGATAAATTTATTTTGCATGTTCTTGTATCCGGGGGTTCCATTACAAAATCAACTTTTTGATGTTTAAACGTTTTAATATATTTCATAACATATTGAACGATCTGTGTTACGTTAGGTAAAAACTTCTATACATTACTAAAGCTAGTGGTTTGGATATACCCGGAAAAAATAATTGCCAATTTTTTATTTATCAGAGTATTATAATACATGCATGTATGCAGATATTATATTCTTTAAGCTAATGTGATGGCTATATACATGGGAGAGGAAGAATGACACCCAGTGGTGTTATCTTACATATAATACACATGTTTGTAATGTTAACAGTATTATATGACTTCATATGACTAAATAATGGTCTAGACTGCTATATCCGTTGGCCATAACCTTTGGAGTCGTCTCTGGTAAGTATTTTTCGCTAACGGTTGAACAGTCGTATTTGGGTGAGTTTCGAGTTTACGCATGTAGTGATTAGCAGATTTGGTGATGACTTTTCTGATGTACGGTACTTGTCACATACCACAGGGCGTCTACTATGGCCCGCAAACTTTTAGACTGAAATCTCTGCACTATATCAACGATTGACGAGCTAGAGCAACCACAGCTTGACTCCGTAGGTCCAAATAGGTCTAATAACGGTTTTATAAATTAACACTTTATTTTCAATAGAAAGACTGGATTTTCGGCCTAAGAGCCAGTAAAGTTTTTTTAATTTAATGTCCATTTCTTGCCTCTTCTTGGATATGTGCACTTTCTAAGTAAGTCATTGGTCTAGGTGCATTCCTAGATATTTTACTTGTGTGAATTGTGGAATTTAAATATCGTTTATTAATGCCGGAGCGCATAGTTGTCGCCTAAGTGTAAGTATAACTTGGACGGACTTATTTTCGTTTACACGGATTTTTCCATCAACTTACTAATAAGGTCAATGTGTTCTTGTACCAGATGGCTTGCCATTTCTGGGTTATTGTGGGAAGAGAGGACGGCGGTGTCATCGGCAAAGGTTCCTATTGTTGTCCGCATTGTGGGTAGATCAACGATGTATGCCGGACCCTGTCAAAAGCCTGGCTGACATCAAGGAAAATCGCACAGCAATATTCTTTGTCTTCAAATGATTTATTTATGACATCGACTAGACGATGACATCTTTGAGTGGTGGAGTGCTCTTTTCTAAAACCAAACCGATGTTGAGGAATAACATCTTCAAGGAAAGTATCTGCACTAATTCCTTTAACTATTAATTTTTTCAAGAGTTTTGATAATAATATTGGAAGGCGACTTATCGGTCTATATGAAGCAGGTTCATTAGGTGCTTTTCCTGGTTTTAATATCATTAAAATATGTGAGAACTTTAGTTGACTAGGCCAGTATGTTAGGCGAAGTATGGAGTTGAATAATATAGATATCAGTGTTATACCTTTCCTAGGGAGTTTTTTAGTATCCTCGCTGTTATAAATTCATATCCGGGTGATTTCTTGTTATTTAGATATTTTATCTGAGTTCTTATTTCCGCGGGCGAGAAAGCTCGAATTGGTAGAGATAATTGCAAGGGCGCAGTTAAGCATTCTTCCACTTCATCATTTGTGTGAGGGTGGAAAGTATCCGCTAGATGTTGAGCAAATACATTCGATTTTTCTAGATCTGATCTAGCCCATTGCCTTGACTTCGTATAGGAGGATTTGGGATCTGAGGTCCTTTAAAGCTTTTACTAGCTTTCGAGAGCGAATGGTCATATCTTGACAGAGTACGTAGGTACGTTTGGAATTTTTCATTACGAACTTCCCGTAATTTCTTCCTGAGCTGGTTAGTTAGGCGGTTGTAAATTGTCCTATCTTGTATATTATGTGTACGTTGCCATCTAGCCCGTGCTCTTCGTTTCTGGGCTATTAAATTTTTAATGTCGAGTGGAATATTTACTGATTGTCGCTGTCTGCAATATGTTGATGAAGTAAAATACCAGCCTGCTTCTTGAATTGTTGTTATTAAATAATTTGCTGCGCTTTCCAGTTCATCCGGTTCTTTTAGTTTGATTTTAATTTCCAGATTGTTATTAATAAAATCCCGAAATAATTCCCAATCTGTATCTTTATTACACATGTTTGGACAATATTCTCTAAATATAACGGTTGTACTAACAGTAACTATAATAGGAGAATGGTCCGATGATAGATCATAATTTAACTCAATACTAAGATAGTTATTTAAAACTTCATTCGTGACAACGAAATCTAACAGATCTAGAATTTTGTTTGAGTCCCTTGACCTGTGGAAAGGAATGAATAATTTCTGTCAGTGATAACTTTATATAATTCTCGTCCTCTAGTTGTTATTAGCCTAGAGCCCCAGTGCGTGTGTTTTGCATTATACTCACCAGCTGCAAGAAATCGGCTTTTCTTTAGTGAATCTATGCCTTGGAGGGCAATAAATTGCGGACAGTACTAGTGGACCGGATAGATTTTGAACTTCGATTGTCGTAGCTTGTAAAAATTCCTCCTCATATTTTGGCAGTTCATAATAAGAGATTACGTATAATAATGGCTGTCCCACCACGAGTGTTCCATCTGGGTACTCTGGATGATACATTACATAGTGAGGTATTGTGAAATATATTCTTGTCGTGAAATGCGCTTCAGATATGAACAGTATGTCAATTTTATTTAAGTTTAAGAAAGCTATAATTTCTACTTTATGTGCTGCAGTCCATTGATATTCCACTGGGCTATTCTAACAAATGCAGCCATTATTACGCTATTTTGTTTATGACCGTGGTAAGCATCGACAGGATCATGCTGTTTTGATGAAGAAGTTAATTGAATAAATTTTTTAATTCATCAAGAAACTTAGTTAAGGACAGTTCAGAGCTTGTTGAATTGTTTTGTGGAACAGTTATTAGAAATACTGGTGGAACAGTGTTTGGTTTAACGGCATGTGCATAACTGGGATGTTGACATATTGGAGTATTGTTATTTTGATTGGCAGAGCCCCATATCCTTCCACTCCTCCAGGAGCTGGAGGACCCGATTTTCCAACAGGATAATGCCCGCCCCCACATTGCAAGGTATTCTAGAAGCGCTTAGAAGAGGCTAACGTCAATATCTTACCGTGGCCACCCAGATCTCCCGACCTCTCGTCCATCGAACATGTGTGGGACCTAATGGGTAGAAGAGTCAAGTAATTAGTCAATCCTCTACAGACACTAGAAGCTCTCCAGCATTAATTACAGATTTCCTCATGAAGAAATCGACCACCTGTTGGAATCCATGCTAAGAAGGGTGCGGGAATGTGAAACTAATAGGAGTGGTCCAACACATTATTAATAAAAAATGCGTTCATCTTTTGTTTAATTTCTTTGAAATTTTAATCAATTACTACATTTAAAAATTACAATTAATTTTATTAAATACATAAATAAAAAGTTCACCTCGAGTAGGATTTGAGCCTATTGTCTGTACTTTGGTAGAGTACCGCGCTAGCCATCTGCGCCATCGGGATACAAGCCCCAATCGATGTAAATTTTGTCTTTATGTATGTAAAACTGATGTAAATTCTAAATATAATTTTTAATTACATATTTACTTTTGAACTTATTCGTTCATAACAAAAATTTATAATCATTTAAATTTAGTCAAGTTGCTTTGGTATGTGTGAATCCTTGCTGTATTGCAGGCTCACATTCCATTAATTAAGTAATTTGATTATAATCTATTATATTTCGAATTTACATCAGTACTACATACATAAAGACAAAATTTACATCGATTGGGGCTTGTACCTCGATGGCGCAGATGGTTATCGAGGTACTCTAGCAATGTACAGGTCGTAGGTTCAAATCCTACTCGAGGTGAACTTTTTATTTATGTTATTATACGTTTTTGTTATGAACGAATAAGTTCAAAGGTAAATGTGTAATTAAAAATTATAATTTTTAATTACATATTACTTATTCATTCATAACAAAAATTTATAATAATTACTACATTTGACTAGTTAAACATTTCTGCCAAGTTTGGTCCAAAAATTCCAACGCCATCTTGGTGTTGCAATTTTTATGTCACAGAGTATAATTCAGTGGACAATATTTTAAAAATTATTTTATTTATCAGTTCTATCATTCCAATTTGTCAAAAAAACTAGGTACTTTCCAAAAAATGCTAGTAGTACAGTTAAGTAATATACATATTACAAATCTCTGTTAACACTAACAATGTCAAAAAATAACAGGCAATATAAATAATAGCTAGTTTTGTATCATGTACCTACTACCTAGTACTTTTATTTGAATAAAATTGATAAATTAGGTATTCTAGGAAAATTTTAGAGAGCTTAAACAAAAAAATTGTTCCGGACTCGTCTAAATTCGTCCTAAAAAACCGCTTTTTAGGTACTTGATTCAAAAAAGCTATTTCGATATTGTCATTGCGTCATTCGGAAAAATTTTGTGTAATGCAACTCATACTGATATTAGACATTAAAAACAATCTGCTGTAACAATTTTGATGCATTTCTGAAAAGATATGATTTGTATTTCAGAGAGGAAAAATTCCTTTACTGTTAGCAGTGGAGGCCGGTAATCAATCTATGTGCCGAGAACTTCTGAGCTCACAAACGGCGGACCAACTAAAATCAGCATCAGCTAATGGAGATACTGCTCTTCATCTGGCTGCACGTCGAAGAGACATCGATATGGTACTTATAAGTTATAAGAAATTGTGTCAATAAAATTAAGGGTTTTTTAGGTTAGAATTTTAGTGGATTACGGTACCAGCGTAGATTTGCAGAATGGAGAAGGACAAACAGCTTTGCATATTGCAGCAGCAGAAGGTGATGAGATTTTGGTTAAATATTTTTATGGTGTACGTGCTTCTGCAAGTATCACCGATAACCAAGATCGGACACCAATGCATTTAGCTGCTGAATATGGACATGCGAATATAATTGAGCTTTTAGTCGATAAGTTTAAAGCTAGTATATTTGAAAGAACGAAAGATGGATCTACTCTTATGCATATTGCATCGCTCAATGGGCATGCCGATTGTGCAATGATGCTTTTTAAGAAAGGCGTTTATCTTCATATGCCAAACAAGGTTAACACTTTATTTATTGACTTATTCAATATAAAATTAATTTACAAATGCGTTAACTCGAATAAAATAATCTTGGTCATTAATCTGTGTTTCAAGGTTAGGTAAAGGTAGCGTTTTCGTGTAATTTTTAAAGGTCATGAAGTAAATTGCTACTAAACTTATGATTCATTTTTATTTCAAGAATAAAAGAATGAAACTTACATTAATATTCAAATTTTGCAATCTTAGAATTAGGAGTCATAAATGAAGGATTTTTTATTTAAAATTTTAAAATTAATTTTATATATTCAGGATGGAGCTAGACCTATACACACAGCTGCAAGGTATGGTCATATTGGTATAATCAATACTCTTCTACAAAAGGGTGAAAAAGTTGACGTAACAACTAATGTAAGTATATCACGACCATCGTAATGCCGCAGTCAAATAAATTTTCTTATAAATGCTTAAAAGGAAAACTTCACCGCTTTGCATATTGCTGTGGAAGCCGGAAAACCGTTGGTGGTGGAGACTTTATTAGGATACGGCGCCGATGTACATATACAAGGTAATTTAATAAAACTGCATTTAGATGGTTGATTATTTCTTACGGTTGTCGCTTTAGGAGGTAAGTTAAGAGAAACCGCTTTACACATAGCCGCACGAGTTAAAGATGGTGACAAATGTGCCTTGATGTTATTAAAATCTGGAGCTGGTCCAAATATAACGACAGATGACGGACAAACTCCGGTTCACGTTGCTGCCAAATACGGAAACCTTCACACGTTACTTTTACTACTAGATGATGGAGGTGACCCCCAATTTAAAAACAAAGTACCTGAGTATTATCAGAGACATAAATGAACTAAAATTTTTTAAATTTTAGAATGCTGAAACTCCCTTACATTTAGCGTGTAAAGGGTGCAAACCAGACGTCGTACGACATTTAATTAATTACATAAAACAGAATAGAGGTAACGAAGTAGCGGCACAGTACGTAAATGAAGTCAACGACAATAACGAAAGCGCTTTACATTACGCTTGTGGCGTTACCAAGGAAGAAGTGGAAATTCCTTCCGCTGACAAAGAAGTTGTTAGACTTTTATTAGAAAACGGAGCTGAAGTTAATTTACTATCAAAACACGCTCACGAGACATGTTTTCATTACGTTGCCGTATCCGGAAATAACGATGTACTCATGGCAATGATTTCGCATATGTCACCAACCGATATGCAGAAAGCATTAAATAAACAATCAGGTGTAGGTTGGACACCTTTATCAATCGCATCTTATAAAGGTCACACGGAATTCGTTAATAATTTGTTAACAAATCACGCAAGAGTGGACGTGTTTGATACCGAAGGACGATCGGCTTTACATTTAGCTGCTGAAAAGGGTTTTATTCAAGTTTGCGATCTTTTATTAACACATAAAGCGTTTATTAATTCCAAATCACGAGTTGGACGGACAGCCTTGCATTTAGCGGCGTTGAATGGTTACACTCACTTAGTTAAGTTTTTAATTAAAGACCATAACGCTGTAATCGATATTTTAACTTTACGTAAGCAAACGCCTCTACACTTAGCAGCAGGTGCCGGTCAAATCGAGGTATGCAAATTACTTCTAGAGCTGGGTGCGAACATTGACGCAACTGATGATATGGGACAAAAACCTATTCATGCAGCTGCACAAAATAATTTTTCAGAGGTTACTCAATTATTTTTACAACAACATCCTAGTCTTGTAATGGCAACTACGAAAGATGGAAATACATGTGCACATATAGCAGCGTCTCAGGGCAGCGTAACAGTTATTGAAGAGCTTATGAAGTTTGATAGACAAGGTGTAATAACAGCGAGAAATAAAATGACAGATGCCACACCACTTCAAATAGCTGCAGAAGGTGGTCATTCGGAAGTAGTTAAGGCTCTTGTGCGAGCAGGAGCTTCGTGCACGGATGAAAATAAAAGTGGATTTACTGCTGTGCATTTAGCAGCAAAAAATGGTCATGGACAAGTTTTGGAAGTATTGAGGTCTACTAACACTCTTCGAATTACAAGTAAAAAGCTTGGCGTGACAGCTTTACACATAGCAGCCTATTTCGGTCAAGCAGATACTGTACGCGAGTTACTTACTCACATCCCTGGAACTGTTAAATCGGATCCGCCTAGTAGCGCATCATTAGTCCCAACTTTAGGTACAGAATCGGGAATGACCTCACTTCATTTAGCTTCGTTTTCGGGCAATGAAAATGTTGTAAGGTTGCTCTTGAACTCTGCAGGAGTACAAGTAGATGCAGCCTCGCACGAAAATGTAAATTTTATCCTTCTATTTTAAGCTTTTTCAATCGAATAAATTTTAGGGTTACAACCCCATGCATTTAGCGTGTTTTGGTGGACACACGACTGTCGTAGGATTACTCCTAAGTAGATCAGCTGAATTATTAGAAAGTAACGATAAACATGGTAGACGAGGTTTGCATATTGCAGCTACTCACGGTCATTATCAAATGGTAGAAGTTTTACTAGGTAAGATTTATAATACTTGTGTGAATTATATAAGTATTGATTTTTAATTACAGGTCAAGGCGCCGAGATAAACGCAACTGATAAGAATGGATGGACTCCTTTACATTATGCATCAAGGGCAGGGTGTTTTGACGTTGTAAAACTACTGACCGAATCTGGGGCATCTCCTAAATCCGAAACAAACCTTGGCGCAGCGCCGATATGGTTTGCGGCCTCTGAAGGTCATAATGATGTCCTTGAGTACTTATTAACAAAAGAACACGATACGCATACATTAATGGAAGACAGAAGATTCGTTTATAATTTAATGGTTTGCTCTAAGAATCATAATAATAGACCAATGGAGGAATTCGTATTAGTCTCACCTGCACCTGTTGATACTGCTGCCAAATTATCTAATATACTTATAGTATTGTCAAATAAAGAAAAGGAGCGGGCCAAAGATTTAATAGCAGCCGGTAAACATTGTGAATACATGGCGACTGAATTATTGGCACTCGCTGCTGGATCAGAATCAGCCGGTAGAATTCTCACAGCCACCGACCGTAGAAATGTTGAGTTTTTAGACGTGCTTATTGAAAATGAACAAAAAGAAGTGATTGCTCACACAGTTGTTCAACGATATCTCCAGGTAAAAAATAGGTATAATATCAATGAAATGAACTATTTTAACTTCTTGAAAAAGTCGATTATTTTATTAATATAAAGGAGAGCCATATTTATACAAGGTGTCTCACGACCCATTAGAATCATATCAAAGACTACGTCGCATGGAATTTTAAAAATTTGGGCAACAATCTTTTGGGCATGCCTTATTCAAGTAAAATGATGGCATCCACGTACCACTTACGGTTATACTGGAAGTTGACTTCATCTTCGTTATTTTAAATAGAACGCCCTGTATATTATTGCAAATTTGGATTCTACGTAACGTTTTAGGTAAACTTTTATTAAGTTTGCCTACTTCTAAAACTAACCGTTTTTAAGACGTTTATTTTTTTCCAAAGAAATTAAAAGAAACAGTAACCATGTTAAAACTGTGTATTTTACACTAAGAAAGATAGAGCGGCATTATTAACAGGAGATATAGCTGGATCCCCAAGCTTCCCAATTATACTCAAAGTGGCTTAATTGCATACAGGGTGGTGGAAATTTAATGCCGAGTTTAGTTAAATTTAAACCTTCATCAGTCGGTTTGTTAAAATGCAACACCCTATGTGTTTTCAAGGTTCCCTATACTTCTCTTTAACATTTTGAGTTACGTATCTACTGTTTTTTGTGTAATCAACTAAAATCGTGTAACTTCTTGTGAGGATGGCTGTGAAACTCTTAGCAAATCTCCAAAACAAACAATTAAGCTGTTACCAGTTATTTATTGTTAGTTTTGTTGCAGTGCCCTTTTAATTTAGTGTTTATAGGAAATGGAATATAAATACATATTCAAACGCTGATATTTAAAATTTATTATTTATGCATGGGCGTTGCAATGGGATTATAAACAGAAAATGTACAGTTTTTAATTAGACATGTTCCCAATCCCCAAGTTAGGCAAAGTCTGAAAAGTCTACTTAATGCTGAGTAATACACAATTTTAATTACGTATGTTGATAACAATGTCCTTACCTAAAAATGAATTAAAAAAGTCATAAGTGTTCAATATGACCTCCAATAGTAGTTAAACACTTGTGAACTCTACAGATAACACCACCAGTCATCGTTTATGTTATTTCATCTTCAGGCAATTCGTATTCGAACAATCAAATCATCCAGAAAATCTGACAGAACCGTTTGCAAAATATTAATTAGACAAAAAATATTTACACAAAATTTTTTTTTGAAAGTTTCTTTCCCGGATAACATGAGGATTTTCAGATGACCAGAAATGAGTATTATTTATATTAAAAATACTTACTTTCGTAAATTTTGATTTGTCTGTCAATATAATACGTCGCAAAAATTGTGGATCTTCTTGGTATCGTACTAATATCATTTCACAGAATTGTACACGTTGGACGGTGTCGCCCGGATGAGATGCAGAGAGTAGCCTAAATTTGTATACCATTAGTTCTTAGTATTCTATGAAAACCCTCACAACATCCTGTGGAGACCCAAGCCAAGGAAACCAATAAATGGATAATAGCCGACAACTGTAGAATACGGAACAGCATGCGCTATCAGTAAGAACGCTGCAGCCGTAATGAAGAAAGAATATACCCAAACACACCAGCAGTGCCACTAAAGAACTACTACGTGGACGACTTGCTAACATGTGCAAAAGCCTTAGAAAAAGCAAAACTCCTACAAGAAGAATTAATGAATTTGCTCTGGGGGATTTAGATTAAGCAAATGGGCGGAAAACCATCAAGAATTATGGAAGGACGTAAGAAAGACACCTGAACCTTGGACGTGAAGGAAGACGGAGCAAGCACATTTCTAGGAGTAAGATGGCTACCAGACCAGGACAGCTTCCAATTCAAGGTGGAACTTCGCGGAAAATCAGTAACGAAAGGGGTATATTATAAAAAAAACAGCAATTAATTAATCCAGTGACTGTAACAGCCAAGTCGCCGATTGTAGACTGGTCCTTACACCCCGTGGGTAATGAGTTATATTCCACTAGTTCAATTACTCACCGGGTATAAGGACCAATCTACAGTCGACACAAATAACAGTGTATCGCTTCATCCCCAACACACTTAATCTCAAAGCAGGCTAAATTTGTATGGATTCATACTATTAGTTCTTAGTAATCTGTGAATGGGCATTGTGAAATGCCTAAATCATATCCTGAGGCTAGAGTGGAGGATTCTGGATTAACACTAAAACATGCTTTCATATTTACTACATTATCTCATTTAAAGTAATTGACCTTAAGAAAATTCTTTCTCCACTAATTCGACCACACTCTAATTGATTTTTTTGTTCTGGAGCTTTACTAAGAATTTCTCATCCAATCTGACAAGAGGTTACATGATTTTAGTTGATTACATAAAAAACAGTAGATAACTCAAAATGTTGAAGAGTGGTATAGGAAACCTTATATCGTTCAAAAGAAAACAAAATTTTGTAGCAGTATATTGAAACAGTGTTCCATTTGAAAATACAGACTTATGAAGGTATAAATTTTGCTAAACTCGGCATTAAATTTCCATCACCTTGTGTGCAAATAACCTACTTTGAATGCAGATGGGAAGCTTACGGATCTAGCTAGTTATGCTCTGAATATTGCATAAAATTATTTATTGTAATAAAATACATATGGTTTTAAACTAGTTACTATTTGTTTTAATTTTTTTGACAAAAATAAGTATTTAAAAAACGGTTAATATCACGAAAAGGAAAACTTGATGAAAGTCCACTTAAAACATCACGTAGAATCAAAAATTGCAATACTACCTATTCAGGGTGTTCCATTAAAAAAACAAGATGATGTCAACTTCCGCCATAACCGGAAGTGGTGTATGGACGTGATTATTGAATAGGGTATATCCCAAAACACTGTTGCCCAAATTTTCAAAATTCCAATCGTACCTCTCTATCTGCTGTGAAATGTACCTAAAGGTTAAATGTATACCTAGCACCAACAAACAATTTTACTTATAACCGTGTTTGTTTATTTAAACCTTGCTAGATTTCAACTTGAAGAGGTCTGAAAAAATACGAGCGAAACGTTGATGTAGAGGTATATCAATAATTTAACAACTATTACATTTCTCAGCAGATAGAATACGTAAATATGGATGAATCTCACTTTATCCATATTCTTTATATTAATACTAATCGAAAACTATTGTACCAACTAGACGTAAAACAGTATTGTTTGATTAATTTTTTCTTTCAGGAACTCTGGAGAGGATCATTGAACTGGCCAGCATGGAGAACAGTTTCATTATTTTTTGCTTTCATTATCTGCCCTCCTCTGTGGGTAGCATTAACTTTACCACTAGGGCATAAGTATAACAAGATTCCTATAATTAAGTTTATGTCATATCTGACATCTCACGTATACCTTATGTTGTTTTTGCTAATAGTCGGAGTAACACCTCCTTACGCCGTAGTGCGCGAAATGCTAATTCCTTATTGGTACGAGTGGATTTTATTAGTGTGGTTAAGTGGATTATTGTTATTTGAATTGACTAACCCTAGTGATAAATCTGGATTAGGCTGGATAAAAATATCAGTGTTACTTTTTGGTATTTTTGGTGTCGGTACACACGTCTTGGGTTTCTTTATAACACCGAACCATTGGCCAACGTTAATGTATTGTCGAAATCAATTATTCGCATTATCGTTTTTATTAGCGTGTGTGCAGATATTAGACTTTTTATCATTTCATTACTTATTTGGACCATGGGCGATTATTATAGGAAATTTAATGAAAGACTTGGCAAGATTCCTTGCAGTTTTGGCTATATTCGTATTTGGATTTTCTATGCATTTCGTCGCACTTAATCAACCATTTAAGGATTTAACTAATACTGAAGTAAAACAACTACGTCGTCCACCACCAGGATATTTTCGTGAAGGTAAGTCGCCTTTATCAACTAGTTTTATGTTACGTTCAACGTCCTACATAAATATTTATAAGTCTCAATTTAAAGTACTTTTTGGACTTTATATAATTTTGTAGTGAAGTTATGTTATCCTTTTAAATAATTTCAGATATTGTTAGTAAAAACTGTTTTAACTTGTAATCCTTAGTTAAGCACCACTCGATATTTGTATATATTTTCATTTTGTCCAAAAGGAATTATAGATAATAAAACTACGCCGGTAAATATAGAATGGTTTGAGCCAACCGAGTCGTCCGCTGTTCACCGATATGGTCGTCTAAGACGAAAGCATCCCGCGCAAGATGAGGGCAGTAAGTTGGTCAACATGCGTTGTGGGGTTTTAACGTTAAGTCCTTGTCTAAATGTGAAAAATTCTATTGATGTCCGTCTTGTCTAAGTGTCGTCGCTGACCGACACTGCTTTTATCTGTGTGACTTACACCTGAGTCTCTGTCTTTGTGTTTATCTTGTTAGTTAGAACTGCTGTAGAATGAGTTAAGCTCAGCGTTACGTTTGTCTGTATGTCTTTTTTCGTTTGAAATATGCATCATTTTATTAATTGACGGATCGATTTCGTAGTGAAGATGAATCCAATAAGTGCATTTGAGAAGTTATCTTTTGCCGTATTTGGACAAACAACACACGATGAACTAATTGTAGAGGCACCTGCAGGAAGTCCGGCTTACCGACCGGAATGGACGAAGAATTTATTCAAATTTTCATTTGGCATATACATGTTGGTGTCGGTGGTTGTTCTAGTAAATCTTCTCATAGCTATGATGTCTGACACTTACCAACGCATCCAGGTAATTAGCTTGCTTTGTGATTCCAGTCCAAAAGAACCCGGTGGAGATTTTTGAGCTGATGTTTTTCGCGATTTTTGGACAAACTTCAGCCGAACAACTGCAAACCAAGCAACATCCTCAATCGGAATGGACTGAGGCGATGTTTAAACTAATTTTTGGAATATATATGTTGGTCTCCGTTGTTGTTTTAATAAATCTTCTCATTGCTATGATGACTGATACGTATCAGAGCATTCAGGTAACGCTCTTGCATGCCGTGACGCACGCCTATAAATACAATCGCACCAGTTCTCTTGGACTGGACCATATGTGATAGTTGTAGACGTTAACAGTCTTCATAGATAAAGTGGTAGATTTCATTAAATGTATCGTTATGAAATCAAAATTTCCTCGTTCATACATTCTCCCTAATCATTTTAATTTTTTTTGTTAGATTGTTTTATTTTCTGCATTTTTATGTCTACTACTTTATAGATGAAGAGCTTCATTGTTTTTTATGAGTTGGTCGCCTAGTTTAGATTGTTTTACCATGATTTGATTTTGTACATAAGACATGTGAACCATTTTGTAAAAATCCTGTACAGAAAAATGTTACTATTCACATGCTTAGGCACAATCCGATATTGAATGGAAGTTCGGTTTGAGCAAGTTAATTCGTAATATGCACAGAACTACAACTGCGCCATCCCCAATTAACCTTATTACAACATGGTTTTTTTATTTAGTCGATTTATGCAGAGCTAGAGGTAAGATTCTAGCACTTAATAAATAACGTCGTAATAAAATAACGTATGCTTAGTGAAAAAGAAGAAACGGCCTAGTTTAATTCACATGATGAGTACCTTCCAGCAGCAGCAGTTAAGTCCTAGATCCAAAGCAGGTGCTAAATGGTTATCAAAGGTTAAGAAAGGAAGTCAAATTGCTCCAAAAGAAACGGTTGCTACTTTATCAGTAATGCAATTAAGAAGTCCTTTGGGTTCGCAGATGAGCTTTAATCTACAAACAACTCGCATTGAACATGTCGCTGATTGGGATTCCATTGCCAAAAAATATAGAGCGTTAGTTGGGCACGTTGACGAAGTAAAAAACTCTACAAACACTGACGCTGAAAGTGAGGATAATGAAGATGACAGTGAATCACCTGTTCCTAATAATATTAACCTTCAATAAGTATTTCTGTTCATTTAAAAAATCAACATATCTTCCATTTATAAGTAAACATTAACTGTGTTTACCTTACTTGTAGTTCTATTCAGAGTGTTAGTTCCTATATAAGCGGACATAGATATTGCAAGTAAATTGAGACTTTAATCGCAGCTAAATAATTAAAAAAACAAGTGGGATATAAGAGTTTTCTTTTAATAAAAGCGTGGTGTCATCATTTTAATTGTATTTACAGTCCCTTATATCCCACAAGTTTTGAATTAGCATATGATCCATGTTATTACTAGGTAAAAGCATTGTTATGTACAAAACAGCTTTATAAATAGCAATTTTTGATACATAATTTATAATTCTCAGCTTTATTAAATTCATGAATAATTATTGAAGTGTAAAATAAGGATTTTATCCGCCACATGCCAAAATTTTTAGCAAGTTGAATATAAATTAATTAAGATGTATATTAGAAATTTTAGTGTTTATGTTAATTAGTTCAAATTTGTTTAATTCATAAAGAAATAATTTATTGTCATTGTTTTATCTATGGTACAATCTTGTTTCTACACTGTATTGTTAATTAAATGTTTTTAAAATGTGTATACCAATTGTTAGCATATAAAACACTACAAAGATATATAAAGTCCAAAAATTACTTCCTTAAAAATTTTTTTATTCGACGTAATTAGCGTTTTCTTTTATTACATAATATACGGCTTGGAAATGCTCGATTTAAATCAAGCAAATGATTTTTAAAAAATTTATTTTATATAGTGGTTACTATGCCTAAAATGATTTTTTCAAAATGTTGACGATACCATTTTTTGGACCATTTCTCTTTGTAGTGTTGACATGTTTATTTCATTGATTTTTCCAGTATATTGTGTAATATGTATTTTTAATAAAAAAAAGAATAATTAAAATTTATACTAATTTTTCTAAACACTGATATCTGATACTGCGCAAATGCCTCTACAGCAAGCAGTAGTTATAATTCTTTTAAATATTACACTATTATTCAAAACAATTAAAAAGAGGTATATCTTTGGCAACAATTTTTTAATTATTTTCAATATTGTCACTCTTGTCATATTACTATTGAAAATATCATAATTGGCTAGAACAATTGTCTCGAGAAAGCTAATCAAAACTACTGAATAACAGTATAAAAATTCTTCTAAACTTATTTACAAAGTTTTTA
The DNA here is from genome assembly GCA_036346205.1 of Vesta saturnalis. Lineage (NCBI taxonomy): Eukaryota > Metazoa > Arthropoda > Insecta > Coleoptera > Lampyridae > Vesta > Vesta saturnalis. The sequence goes on from JARFJB010001921.1 coordinate 4,559,494, forward strand.
AATACAGTACCAGTAGATGAGTAGTTATTTTTTTTTGTTCTGAGATGGTGTAATTTCAACCGTTATGAGAGTGTACTTAGATATTCTATTGAGCTTCAATTTTATACCTCTTGCATCACTGTAACGTGTGTTCGTATATTTTTTTAATTACTAAACCACTGTTATTTAACCCGCCACCAATCTACAGGGTGGAAAAGAAGTAATGTGCCAAAAGAAACTGAGTGAAAACAGGCCTAATTTGCAACAAAAAACTCTAATGGAGGCCTGTCATATCTGCATCGTAGTCGGAGATATGGAAGTTTTTGCTTTTATTAAGAATTTGGAACTTTACTCCTTTAAAATCAAGTTTCTCAACAACCAGCCCGTATTTTTATAACAAATAATACATTTTTGGAAAGATGAGGAAACTTTCTGACGCACAATGTTTTGTTCTGACTGGAAATTTACTTACAAAAAGTAGTTGACGTTCGACGTGGACAGTGTCCATTGTAACCGTCTGGGTTGGGTAATTTCAAATAATGGGCAATTTTCTTCGGGATCTTGTAGAAACTGTGGATACCCACAGGTTGCACTGTACATTTACTGTTCCTATAAAATATGAACAAGCTTGAGTGATTGATATGTTTTGGACGCAAGTTTACATATCTCCTGTACAACTCAATCTCATTAATTCCTCTCATTTCCGTCATAACCGTGAATATACGCTTCTTCCTTGCCCGAGTGTCATGGAGGGTGACAACCAAAATAGATCCGGTATCCTCGATATCCTTCACATTTAACTTTCTAAGCTCCTCACTACGACATACCCCATACAAACCGAACATTAACGACACTTTAATAATAAGTAAAGTATCGTCAGGCGCTTCTGTCAAAAATTTTGACACATCATCCTGCGATAGAATTTTAGGTTTTTTTGCTTCATATCCCTCACTTCGGCGCTTTAAATATAACTGTAACTTCCCATAATTCGATATATCGACGTTTTCTTTCACACTCAACGTACTTTTCATCATGGAATATATCGACCACAGCGTGGAAGATCTCAGTCTTTCAGCCTGTAATCAAATATAAGATAAAAATTAAAATAAATACATAAATGTATTTAGGAAAACTATCATGAAAAAAACAAGCATAACTTCTTCGTCGATATCCCTTACACTCTTTGAAGTCCTCCAAGAATTGAAAATATTGTAGGTCTTCTCATATTTATCTCGTGGTAATGAATTAGCAACAGCTTTAAGCGCTAATGCCGATATTTCAGAATGATTTTCATTATTTATTTTCACTTTCACTATTTTTTTAGTTGCTGCAGTGATGGAAACGGCAATTTGATTCTCGCGCTTGTCATATATTTTTTAAATAATTTCTAATAAAATGTAATCCATTTCAATTTCGATAACCGGATCCACTATAGTATTAAGTTCAGCCGTCCGTATAAAGTCTTTGAGAGAGTCACTGAAAATATGTTTTACCAAGAGGGATTTAGTTACGTCATTTTCAGGCCATGAAATCATGTCGATGTAATCCCTTGCATCGAAGTTTATGTTTGGGACTTTAGATATTCTGTCTGTCTGTTCTTGCTTTTAAACATGTCGTAAACCAAGTTTTCTTTCAATTTTACGTTCATCGCACAGCATGGACAAAAGTATATTTTCCAGAGCAGCAAAGTACCCATTTCTTTGAATAATCGGGTCTATAACGTTCTTGAGATTGTCAAAGAGATAGCGTGAATATGAGATGAGGTTAAACAGATGTTTGGAACCATAAGTACATGACTGTTTTAACTTAATCAGGCTTCATACTCACATTCGAGAGCCAAAAAGTAGGAAAAGTAGGAACTTTTCTTTAAAAAGTAGGAAAAATTATTAACAGTAAATAATTCCACTCAAAAATAAAAATCTAAGTTCTTATAGCTTAAATGTATTCTTACATCAATTTATATATCATAAATTATTATATTTATTTTTTTTTAATTCCCTACCAAGTGTACCAGTTAAGAGCTCAGTTTATTTGTTATGTGAAGTAAAATTATTCTTAGTAAGGTATAATTTGACTTGAAGGAAAAAATTTTGAAGAAAACTTTGTTATGCAGAATAACTTTGAAATTTGAAAAAAAAATCAATACATTTTTCAATAAAACAAAATTTATTCTGTATTATTATTCAAAAAATATTTCCAATATCTTTGTTTTATACTTTTAAGCACTGCAACAAAACAGTGAACTTAAGATTATCTCAAGTTAAATGGTGTAATTTAAAAAATTACATACAAACAAACTGAACTCTTGGATGGGGTATGGCTTTTTTTTATTAAAATTTTTATTAATACAATAAATGGAATTATGAATTATATTACAATGGTAATAATACAGTATATTAGGAACTTGTAATAACACAATAAAATATATGCTGGCAATTAGACTTAACTAAAAAAAAAGTAATTTAGTAACTAATTTTGGCTTCTTCTTTTACTTTTTGAATTTCTTATTCTGTGTTAAACAAAAGTAATCCAGCATTGTTCTTTTGTTTTTTTCTAATTCTTTTTGTTGACTTCTAATTTCCTGCAATGTGGTTGTCACTTCATCTACCTTTTTGCAGGCTGCTTCCAACATTGTTTGGCCCACCAGGGCACCTTTTATGTCCTTATTCTTAAGCGCATTCTTTATTCTCTCATTCGCTTCATCCACTAAACTTTTATATGCTTTTATGTCCTGATTTATCTCACTTTCTTTAACTTCTAAAGATTTTTCTTTTAAAATGGTTTCCTTAGTTTGGCGGGACTTCTGTTCAAATTTTCTTTTTCTTCTTCACGTGCTTCTTTTCTCTCTGTTCAAGTTCTCTTCTCTCCTCTTTCTCTTCTTTTCTTTCTCAGCTTTAATTTTTTGTTCTTCTAGCCTTGCCAAGTAGGATTTGTGGGCCATTAAGCCTTTTCTTATAAAATCAAGTGTAATTGGTACTTTGTGACAACAGTTATTGTACAGTTTCAAAGTATCTTTGGCAGTTTGTAAAGCACTGATTGAGGCTTCAGACAAGTTTACCCTTGTATCTGTTAAGAAGCTTGATGTTTGGGAAAACCGACGCTCTACATCAGCATTGCCATGTGGTAATATAAGGATTACTTTAACAATTTTTTTCAATTCAGGATACTTATCTTGGTCTAATGCATCTTTGAGAGAAAATATTTTACTATAATAATCATCGATTCTCTGATGGATCACTTTATCATCAATTTCAATTTGGTACCACTCCTTGATAATTTCTTCACATTGCAGTGTCTTCCACTCATCCACTACAGCGTCAAAATTAACGGGAGGGATGTGCTTAATGATAGAAGCAAGTTTTTTAATTGATTGAATAGTCCAACTTTTTGTTAGATTTTCTGGTTTTAAGCATCTAGATTCTTTAATTACAATGTTGTCAAATGGCAACTTCTCTGCCAGAGTGTTGGAAAGTTTGAGCAAGAATTTTCTCATCAGTACGAGCATTTCACTTTGTTTTTCAGGTTTCAAACTTTTGAGGAATTTCCTTGTTTCTACACAAATTTCAATTTCACGGTCGTTCAACTCTAATTCAGCAGATGGAAACTGCATTTTTCTTAAGTCAGCAATACTTTTCCCCTTCATAGCTTCAACCTTGAGGAATCTGCTATAAACACTTCTGACTATTTTGTCCATATAGTCGTAAAGCAGATGGATGAGAGGTTCCTCTCGCTGGAAAAATTCAAGGAACGGTAGCAAAATATTTGAAACTGATAGTAGGAAATTCAGTTTAATCATAGTTTGGTTTGACTCTTTAACGTACTTTATGATCCTTTGATATCTAGAATTCTGTAGCAATTGAGAATCTCGCTTGGGGAGTTCTTTTATGAAATACTCACTTATTACAGCCCACTGAGCTGCAACTCGTTCCAGTGCAGGGACCAGTGTGAGCCACCTACAGTCTACATGTTTTAGAAATTTCAATACTTTCAAGTTGTGTTCTTCTTGTAAAGTAGTCAACTCCCCTACTCTAACTGGTGAGAGTTTAAAAATTGTGTGTCAATCACAAAATCAGCAATATCTGAACCAAATTCTTTCAATGCTTTTCCAAAAGCACCATGCACTACATGCAAATTACATGTTCCAATATTCAACAATGCTGGCAGATCTTGATTTTTTGTGTTCTGACATTTTAGAAAAACAGTTTTGTTTACATTTGGTCCATCACTTCCAAGAGTTATAAAATCTTTCAGTGGTAGTCCACTGTCATCAATTGACTTCATAAGTTTATCTGCAATATCCTGTCCTTTAGCTTGGTAAATTAAATAAGTTGCCAGATGATGGACAACAACCTTATCATGCTGATTGGACCAATATCTTATACAGATATCAGTTGCTTTTTATTTGTTTATTTGTAAGTTCGTTAAATGATAAAGTATAACAAGACTTTGAAGTTTTCACATCATTTAACAAACATTCGTGGAAATGAGGGCCAATTGCTTCACTTATGAGGTAGGATAACTTTGAAGGGCCCATAGAAAACTGCATTGCAATATTACTGTCAGGAAACATTGACTGAAAAATCATATTCAAATCTTTTGAAGAGTTGAATGGCAAGTTATCATTCACAACTTTTAAAGCCCAAGTAATTTCCGCTTTAACAGTTTGATTTTTGTTGTCCAGCATGCTACCTGCTCAGTACGATTAGAAGTAGAAGTGATAGTTGAGAAGTCTTGCTTTTTAATATTAGATGAATTGGGAGGAGTTACAAAAGTAGGCTGCTTTCCTGTAGCAACGTCTTTGATTAATGTAACGTGAATTTTGATTGCTGAATGATTAAGTAATTGTTCCAGACCGCGGTTGTCGCATTTCACAATTTTTTGCAAAATAAACAACAGGCCTCATACTTTGATTTTGTTCACACCATGTTTTTAAAAAATGTCCATTCAGGTCCTTTTTTCCAACCACTCACTTTTAAATGAAGTTTTTGTTGGAGGCATTTTCCTAACTGTTTAAATCTTCATAAGTAATTTATTGGAACACCTGAAAATAAGACAATATTAGTAAATTACAATAAAGGGGTTGTCCACAGGCTCATTCTAGCCTGGCAAGTAGGCCAAGGATTCTTACAAAGGACGTAAATTACATTTGTTTATTAATATTTTATTAATTATTTGTTTTTTATTTATTACCTTGTGTGAAAAATCCCTTACTTACCAAACTAAAATGAGCGTATGGATAGCCCCATAAACCAAACTGGCTGATTGCAACACAGCATGCAATGTGCTGGACGCTGGGGTCGCCACATCCCTACGTCAAACAAAAATTGGAATACCTCAAAAAGCAAACTATATTCTAAGGTTATAGAAACAATTTTGTTACAATACAAACAAAGCTTTACGTACCTCTTTTAGAGAAAATCATCTTCAATATTTTGTTACGTGAGTGTTTTTAACACTAACACATTTCATTCATTTGGTCAAAAAGTAGGACAAAGTAGGAAGTTTTCATCAAAAGTAGGACTTTTCCTACTTTCCTACTAAAAAGTAGGGAAAGTAGGAGTAGTGTGAAGTTTGCTTAATATTAAGCGACACAGGCGCATACACTTTCACAGTGTACTCAGTCATAGTCTTAAGATTTGACGTTAAATTTTCAGTTGGCACATACAATCTAAGCACGCGGTTGGCTAATGTAAACCACCTGAAGTGAGCTATTTTTCCAGGGTTTTTTAAGGATAAATCTAGTGAGCAATTTTAATGATAAAATGGAAAACGAAATTTAAAATCATTTTAACGTTTCGGTATTTACTTATACCATTTTCAAATAGTACATCATGCTATAAAGCTAATTACATTTTATAATGTACTTATATTAATAACATGATGTACTATTTGAAAATGCTATAAGTAAATACCGAAACGTTAAAATGATTTTAAATTTCGTTTTCCATTTTATTATTTTAATCAAGTTTAAAGGCAAGTTCTTATCCAGCAATTTTAACTTGAAACAACGATACACATGTCCAATAAATATTTTTGATCTGTACTTAAATCATTTTTGTCCTTCAAAAGAGGAAGCTTATATTCAATTGGAAAGAAAGTAACCACAGGAAGATTGGCACAGTTTCCTAGCTTCTTACCTATTTTGCCCTTAAACTCATTGGGCCCCTTCGTTTTACCATCTAAATGACAAAAAAGATGTCGCAATGGTAGCTCATTACCGTGGAACAAACAAATTAACCATTGTAAAGATTTTCCTATTTACTTTTCCATCAAAGAAATCACACCGTTATTATGTCCAGTGTTTACAATGGTTCAAAAGTTGTTTGTTGCGTTCTCTATCTTCAAGAAATTCCAGTATACTGTCAGCTATGTCTTTTGCGGTGCCAGATTTAGATGTTATGTGGCCTAAAAACTTTTTCCTTTCTTTTCTTGAACAATTGTGTTGTCCTTCCATCAAAAAACAATCCTATGTTTTAGGTTATCTGATTATAACGACTGTCATTAATGAGATCTCTTCAGTTTGTTGATTTTGCTCTTCTAATTTTGATCCTATCTATTACATTGATTTTGTCTTCTTCTGTAATTACACCAAAGTCCTGTAAAGCAGCATTAGCTATAGCTGTAGCAGATCTATCTGATATTCCGATACGGTCAGCAATAGAAGCTACAGATGGCAATTTAATATGCATTTGAGTGATTTTCTTTTCTTTCAGTTTTGAAGGGCCCAGTAGATTTACCTCTTCTTGTATATTTGAAGGACCCGGTTGGTTTGGCTCTTCTGGTAAAGAACACTACTGTTCTTCAGCGCTGTCATTGTTGTCAGCAACTGTTTCTGATGCACTAGTATTTTTTGTCCGTTCTTGATTAAACTTAAGTATTCTCTGTAGTTCTTTACCTTTTCTTGCTTTTTCTTCCTCAAAGCGCTTGTGGTAGCCATATCAATATTACCTGTAACCATTTTCCTGTTAGAGCGTTGATCGCTTAGAAACTCTTGTCCCACTGGTACTTTTATTTCTTTTATACAAGTACAAGAATTAAAGTTTACACACTCACAGGCAGCAATATCAAATAAACGTTCAGCTTCATCTCTAAATTTTATGAGGTTCCAGTCAATTTTATCTGATCCTTTTCTGCTTTTAGACCTTAATACATTCCTGTATTTATCATGATAAGCTTTTATCATTTATAAAATTCTTTTGCTATAAACAACGGGAATAGAAGCTCTTGGCCATATTTGTTCTATTTTGGGAACTAAAGTATCACGTATTTCACTTACTGTAGGTTCCTTCTCTGATGCAATTATGAGGTTGTGTCTAATATAACAGTAGCACTTCATAACAGATTCGTAAGCAGGCAGTTCAACTTCAAGCACATCACTACAGTTTCCAAAAATAAGACATTTCGACATTTGTCTTGCCTTGTCGAATTTAAACAGCCATGTTACTCACAACAATAAAGTAGCACACAAATTAACAAAATATTACGTTAATCTGTTGCACAATAGACGAAGTGGAGACGCAAACTCAACTGAACTCGGCAAAGGTACTGACCGTCTGGACGCAGACAAATTTACGCTTCGAACCCCCCACATCCGCTCCGGCTATCACTCAGGTTCCTGAATGCCAATGTAATAGTAAAATTGGTTTTATCTTTCCATTCATATTATAACGCCTATTTTAAACTTTTTATTTCATAATCGAGACTCGCAGAAAATTTTTGAAAAAGTTTCAAAAAGTGTGTTTTTACGAAACTTTAACGTCCTTGCGGCACCTCAAGACGTACTTTAATATTTTTCATATTTTTTAATGTATCTTATCTACACTAAAAGGCAACTTTTCCGCGCTATTACAAATTAAAAATCAAAAGTTGATTTTTCGTTCCACCCTAATAGGCAGGAGCTCCATCGTGCTGAAAAATGATATAATAATAATAATAATGACTTTTATATACAAAAATAAGGATAAATTTATAATAATCAGAAGAAAAAAAAAGAAAAATGGAAAACTTAAATATCAATAATGTTTACTTTCTCTTAACTTAACTGTACGGTAAATTAATTCTTACTATTAGCATTGATTAATAAGTTCAATGCTATTAGGGTCTATATATCAGTGTTTAATATTAAATGTTTTAATTTATATTTAAACTGCCCAATGTTTAATAAGTAACTTATTATACAATTTAACCAAGCTATATGCAAATGAACGTTTGAAAGTGGTTTTACGATGGCGGGGCACATTAAGATTGTCTTTATATCTAATGTTTACGATATGTAAAGTAGACTTTTTAGAAAATTTATCTTTTAAGGATTTTAGTGGATTTGGATAGAAAGCCAGTTTAGCTGTTTGAATTTGTGACAAATGTGTTTGTACTTTCGAATACCAAAAATGAAACGAACCCACGAGTTTTGTAATGCTTAAATTCTTTGTTTTTCAAAGATAGTTAAACATGGACCGTACAGAAAGTCGCAGTAAGTGAAATGAGACAGTACAAATCTTATGAAGAGTAGTACTTTTAGTGGGATTTGACCACTTTCTTCTCTTAAAATGGCTGTGTAAATAAACCCTAAACATCCGTGAAAAAATTTTATTTTCATTATTTTTCAAATATGGCAGGCTCTTGTAAGGAGGGTAAGTAAATTTCCAGTCAGAACCAAATATTTTGTGTTAAGAAATTTCCTCGTCTTTCCAAAAATGAATATTTGCTACAAAAATACGAGCTGGTTGAGAAACTTGATTTCAAAGGAGTAAAGTTCCAAATCCATAGAAAAAAGTAATAACTTCCATATCTCCGACCTCAATGAAAATTCGACAGGCCTCCAATTAAGTTTTTTGTTACAAATTGGGCCTATTTTCATCCAGTTTCTTTTGGCACATTACTTCCCTTCGACCTTGTACACAAGAGCTATGTACCTACTATTTTCTTACTACGAGTCGGTATTTAATTTTATCTGCAATTACGAACACCGAACACTTTTATATGACATTGATAATAATATTGATAATGCAATGGGGTATGGGGAAATTTTGTGATTCTATTTCACGATTTAACTCCCAATCTGTCCTTTTCAGCAAACACGAACATGTTCTAAAGTTATATTATCAACCACAGGTTTCTTTCAGGATTAAATTCTCTTCCGCAACTCCTAGATCCTTTCTTAATTCGAACGGGTGGTGCTTCGCTCGATTAAGAGAATACAGGACTTATTAGATTGTTCTCTCAATGTCAATCACCTCTTTACATCCACTGACTGGCTCTACTTTTTCACGCTTTTTTTTTATCTAGCATGCATATTTTAAACTGCGTACAAGTTTACGGACTACAAATGTTTCAATAAACGCACTTAAGGATACATATTTACTACAAAAATGATATTTTTATACACACTACAGAAGTGCACATATGAGTTTTACTGATTCGCAGTATTATGCATTAATTGCACTAATTCTAACCGCATAACTACGCATCTCTGTTCAATTGTAATTATTTCTAATCTAAACATGTTTGTGAATTGGTGATTCTGTTTCCATACATTGCACATAGTCCATTTCCACTTCGGTGCATCTTTCAAGTTTAGACTTTAACGATCTACACATTTATGCTAGACCCTTTTGTTACTTCGCAATGCGATTGGTTGGTTAAAATTCATTCAAATCATATTAACAATACTTATTAGTTACTTGATGAAAATAAAAAATGTTGGCATGTGCTACAGTGAACAGTTTATTCTACCACCAAACAAATTATGGGAAAACACAAAAACTGAAGGTAAACTTGATCAATCAAAACAAATGACGTAAGTTTGTTGCTGACACCAATAAATGGACTTGAAAAAGTGTGCTAATTACGAAGTTTGCCATTCGTGATGCTTTTATAGAACCTGAACATCACGAATGGCATGGCAGATACTTTAATATTTTAATTGTAAATGGTTGCTGGGTATTTGTATTGTATGTCACTTGTTAGTATAGTTTTGTTTGTAATCTCACGATAAGTACCTTGATAATGGAAATAAAAGTTTCCGAAAGCTAGATTAATATCAAAGAGTGTTTACATTAATTAAATCCTAAACAAAATTGACTCAGTTTTCTGAAGAATAATTTTTATAGACAGTCAAGATTACCAATCTTCATTATATATACTAGAACCCGATATACATATATATATATATATATATATATATATATATATATATATATATATATATATATATGTATATAACATACAGGCTGAGTTTTTTTTTTTCATTTTAAGCATTGGCATCTCGGAAACTACAAGAGACAGAGATTTGGTTAAATGGGGAAAGAGTGAGTTTAAGTTTCATAAACCTAAATTAACGACACTTTCAGTTATTGGAAAAAGTTCATGGCTTACGAGATATTTAAAAAAAAAAAAATTTTGCATTTTATTTAATTCTAAATAACTCTGTTATTATTGATTTGAGAAAAAAATATAGAGGAAAAAATGGTAGTGCTTTATCTACTGGCGTCGACACTTTTGTTCTATCTCTTGTTATTACAAAGTTATGATATAAACTTTTGTTTTTTTAAATGGAAGGTATAGTAGGCTGTGCCTTTATCAGATGCGCATTTTTTTAAGCTTTGTAACGATATCAGACATGATATATTTATTTTTAAAAATAACAAAGTTATAACGATTTTATTATTGATTTACAGTTGGCCATGGAAAAAATGAATTAATTATTATGGTTTCTGGCAGTTTTACGCCCTTGCCATAATAATACATAGTTTTTTTTTTTCATTTCAAACTTGGATGAGCGAAAACAAGTTTAGTGATTTTTCTTTTAAATGTTGTAGAATCGTTATTATTAGGAATATAACAAAATGACACAAATACAAATTTTAGACATTTTAATGCATACTAATTTCCTGCTCGCTTGAGTTAGTACAAACTTAGATTTTTTTAAGCAGCAGTAATAGTTGGCTTTGACGTTTTTAAAAAGAACAAATTTTTCTCTTTACAACGATACAGGACTATTGTATTATTGAGAGTAGCAAAAACCGAATGTACCATTGAAAAACGTTTTTATCCGGTTACGTTACTTACTCATTTTATTACAACATTTCCCCTAAAAATTAGGGCATCAAATAGAACAAGAACGCAAAGAAAATAAGAATTATTAAGTTTAAATTTCGCCTTTGAGGTAATTGGATGTAAAAAATCTCAGCAAATGTTCAAAATGTCCACCAATATTATTTACACACAAGCGGCATCTTTTTACAATGGAATATACAGCTTTCCGTATTTTCCTAACATCTAAATTGCGAAAGGCATGTATCACAGCATCACGTAGTTCTTCTTTTGTCGCATAAGTTCGCTGATAAACCAAATCTTTTATAGTACCAAAAAGAAAAAAATCTAAAAGTAAAATATCGTGCGATCTTGGTGCCCAAGGAACCGGCCCGTTCCTACCTATCCAAGAATTTGGAAACAGTTGGTTTAGGTACTCTCTCACTTGCAGTTGGTTGTGAGGTGAAGCACTGTCGTGTTGAAACCAGCGTAAATTGCGTATTGTCTCCAAATCTAAGATATCCAACATATCTTGAAATTCATTTTGTAGAAACCCAAGATAACGCTGGCCGTCAAATTTTCGTCTTAAATGAAAGATGCAATAATTCGCCATCCAACAATTCCGCACCAAACATTGAATCCAAGTTTTCTTTGAGGTCGTCTTTCACTAAGTATCCTAGGATTTTCCTGCATTCACAAATGTTCATTGCGTCTATTGAACATACCGCAGTTAGTAAATTTGGTTTAATCAGTCCATAAAATTTGATTTTGAAACTGAATTCTTGAATCATATTAATGTACCAGTTACTAAACGCAATTCTTGCAGCTTGGTCTGCTGTGTCTGTCCTACCGATAGGTGATATGCGTGAAATTTGTGTTTCTTCAAAACTCTCATGACTGTGGTTAGCGACACACCAACTTCAGCTGAAACCTGTCTGGTCGAACAGGAAGGATTCTGATTAACGTAGGCCACTACATTTATTTGGATATCCTCGTTAACGATGTTTTCATCCCTCTTTGGTTTCGAAAACGAACCAAACTGCCCCAGATTTCTGTATAAATTGTTGAACGTCGGAGATGATTGACGCCGATTTTCATACAATTTTTGGTACCGTTCGGCAGCAAGAACACTATTTTTATTACACACTATAAAACATTAAGTTTGTCGCGAATAGAAAACATCTTTAATTTAATTTACGAAATTACAACACTGCCAAATTTCAACTAAAACAATGAACACTATTACTTTGTATTTTTTTCATGACACTCTTAATAATACAAAAATTCCTGTATCGAGTTTATTCATGAAAGCAACTGTAGCAAACCTTATATCGTCATAAAGAGAACAATTTGTTCTTTTTAAAAATGTCAAAGCCAACTATTATTACTACTTCAAAAAATCTAAGTATGTACAAAATGTTACGCATTAAAATGTCAAATTTTTATACGTGTCATTTTGTTGTATTCCTAATAATAAAGAAAATCACTGAACTTGGTTTCGCTCATGAAAAAAACTGTATTTATTATTGCAAGGGCGTAAAACTGCCAAAAATAATAATAATTAATTCATTTTTTCCATGGCCAACTGTAAATCAATAATAAAATCGTTATAACTTTATTATTTTTAAAAAGAAATACATCATGTCTGATGTCGTTACAAAGCTTAAAAATGCGTATCTGATAAAGACACAGCCTACTATACCTTCCATTTAAAAAAACAAAAGTTTATATCATAATTTTGGAATAACAAGAGATAGAACAAAACTAGATAAAGCATAAAAATACTACCATTTTTTCCTCTATATTTTTTTCTCAAATCGATAATAACAGAGTTATTTAGAATCAATTAAAATGCAACATTTTACGTTTTTTGAAATATCTAGTAAGCCATGAACTTTTTCCAACAACTGAAAGTGTTTGGGTTCATAAAACTGCAACTCTTTCCCCATTTAACCCTGTGTATATATATATATATATATATATATACAGGGTTAGTCAAACCTCTGTCGTAGTCCAATATCTTATATATACTAAGAGATACAAAAAAAAATTATATAGATAAAAGTTGAAGACTAGTCAGGAGCATATTTTAAAAATATTTTCTCGAATATACAGGGTCATTCATATTGAATGGGTAAACCAAACTTACTTTTCTTCTAATGGAATACCCTGTATATTATTTTGAAATTGAACATGGCTTAACTTGACCATTATTCCACTATACGGTTTTACTATGTTATACGGGGTATTTTAGGAGTTAGGGCCAATTTTTAGTAAAAATCGTGCCGAATTCGAGAACTAGTAGCCTCCAAACTTAACACCCTGTACATTTTTTCATCCATCGATGTAGAGATTCGTCCCCTTCAACTTTACTATTTTACAATTTAATTTAATAAACTTTAATTCTGTGTGATTTTATTATTACTCAGGTAAACGTGATACAAATTTGTTATACAAAAGAAATAAGAATTATTATACTAACGAGTAGCAATTGTTTTGATTCTTGTATCAGTCCGTCTGTCATTTTTCTCAATTTCTTGTAAATTTTTGGAGAAACCTTAATATCTCAAAAGTAGGTTCAGATAACACACAAGGTGTTGTATTGTAGATATGCTCGACGAGGCCAATATTAGATTACACGTAAATTGTTCATGGAAATTAACGAATAGTGGCAGAGATATAACAGTTTGAAAAGAGTATGTAGCTGAATATAGGACCTACACAGTGTCCTTCATTTCAGCTCCCGTCTTTTGCAGTTAGTTAAATAACTTAAAGTTTTAATATTTTGCACACTTTATCTGTGACATAGGGAGCATTTTAGGAAAATGTGATTGATCATACAGGGTGGTCCAAAAAAGTGTGACATCGTAATGGCATATTTTTTAAAATGGCATACCTTATATTTTTCAGATTTAATTGACTTCCATGATTGTCTACATAACCCTAAAATTGTGTAGAAATCGGTTGCATAACATCGACAAAAAGAAATGTAAAAAAGATCAGCTTTACACCACTGGTTTTAAAAATAGTTAAAAATACAAATAGTGGCTCGTTTTCAGATAATAAGGAACACATTAAGTAAGGTTTAACAATCAATCTGACCAAATTTGGGGAATCTAAATTATACGGGGTATTCAAAATTTACTGTCAAACTTTTGAGAATTTAAAGTTCTTTTTCTTTCTTATTTTAAATGTAACACCTTGTATAATTTGATGGCATTCGATGCAGAATTAAAAAAACAAAACTTTTTTAAAAATATGTCCCTATCAAAATTCGTAACGTCAAAAACTCGTTTTATCAACTATTTCATTAGCAATTTTAGTAAAACAAAAAACTAAGGTGGCTGTTAAATCAATCTAATGTCATGAGGGCTATTTTGACAAGTATTGCATGACCTTTGTAGCAATTTTAATTTAAAATAACTTTATTTTTATTTTTCAACACTTATGAACAAACCAAAACTAAACTAAACACGTAATTAAAAACACTAATTTTGGGTTTCTTAACTAATAAAAAAATTACTAAAATAATTTTTTTTAATATAACTTATGTTCAATATGTCTTCCGTTTTCTTCTAAACACAAACGGAGACGTGTATTGAAAGACTTTGCCACTCTTCTTAATACAGCAGGTGTAATTTTTCAAAATGCATTTTGTATTCTTTGTTGGTTGGAGATTCATAGTAAACAGTGTGCTTAACGTAGCCCCACAAAGAAGTCTAACTTAGTTAAGTCCGGTGACCGTGGCGGGCAATTACACGGCCCTCCTCTTCCCATCCAGCGATTTGTAAAGGCTCTACCCAGATGGTTCCTGACTTGCAGTGAGTAATGTGCTGGAGCTCCATCGTGTTGCAGCCACATTGATTTTTTTATTTCTATCGGTAAAATTTGACACAAAAGGGGCAACTCATTTTTAAAAAGTCTAGATACATGTCCCCGTTTAAATGGCCGTTGAAAAATTGCGGACCAATGACATGGTCTCCAATGATTCCTACCCCCCCACCCCCCACCCCCTCCCACATTAATAGACCATCTATGTTGTCTATCGATCTGCTTGAATATCCTCGGGTTGTGGTCCAAGCAGTAATGAAAATTATGCCGATTAACAAATCCGTTTTTATGGAAGGTGGCCTCATCGGAGAACAAAACCTTATCGAAAAAGTCAAAACTGAACTTTATTTTATCCTGTGCCCAATTACAGAATTCCATACGTTTATCAACGTCTTCTTGGAAAAGTTCTTGGTGAAACTGAATGTGATACGCATGGAACCGATTGTCTTTTAAAACATGTTGAACAGTACTTTCACTAACATCTACTGCATCAGCCACTACCTTCTGACTAATGGACGGATTTTCCGTAATGTAGTTGCACATCCAATTCCTTTTCTTCTGTTCGGGACTCTCTCAATATGAAAATCATATCCACAAGCTCTTACCTGCTGTAATTCATCATAAGAGGCACAATTAGAAGCAAACCACTTTAAACGAGATCTTACAATAGTAACAAATATCATGCAATACTTGTCAAAATAGCCTACTCATGACAGATTGATTTAACAGCCACCTTATTTTTTTTATTAAAATTGCTAATGAAATAGTTGATAAAACGAGTTTTTGGCGTATATCTTTTAAAACGTTAGGAATTTTGATAAAGATATATTTTAAAAAAAGTTTTGTTTCTTAATTCCGCATCAAATGCCATCAAATTATACAGGGTGTTATATTTAAAATAAGAAAGAAACAGATCTCTAAAGTTTGCAGTAAATTTTGAACACCCTGTATAATTTAGATTCCCCAAATTTGGTCAGCTTGATTATCAAACCTTACTTAATGTGTTCCTTGCTTATTATCTGAAAACGACCCACTATTTGTATTTTTAACCATTTCTAAAACCATTGGTGTAAAGCTGATATTTTTAACATTTTCTTTTTTTTGTCGATGTTATCCAATCGATTTCTATACAATTTTAGGGTTATGTAGACAATCAAGGAAGTCAATTAAATCTGCAAAAAAATATAAGGTATGTCATTTAAAAAAAATATGCCATTATGATGTCACACTTTTTTGGACCACCCTATATAATCAATCACATTTTCCTAAAATGCTCCCTAGGTCACACATAAAGTCTGATTAAAACTTTAAGTTAAATAATAACTAAGCTACAAAAGACGGGAGCTGAAATGAAGGACCCTGCATAAGTTTCATTTGACACATAAAGTATTCCATTTAAAAAATATAATTTTTGATAATACTATCTTTTGATACACCATGTATTCTTGACAATAATTTTGGATTATAGTAAAGACGACACATTACAGGTTTCATTAAAAAATGTTTCCTTGCAAGTACAACGGTTTAGTGACTACTGACCGACGCGCGCTTATTGGACTACCGTACACGCACTATATATATATATATATATATATATATATATATATATATATATATATAGTGTACGTATATATAGTGTCAGTTTTTCTAGTGCCTGCATGGGGTCTCGCACATTTTTTAAAGATAAACAGTCGGTTAAATTAGGGCAATAATCTGAAAGAAAATTAGAGCTGTCATTTTGAATTATTGCAAAAAAATGAAAATTTGGGTTTTCGTTTTATTTTTTTAAGCAAAAACCATTAAAGCTAGACGTTTTTAACTAAAATATTGTGAATGAACTTTTTCACAAGGAATCTGTATCTGCCATCATAATTTCCATAATACCCTAGACGCAAAAGATACAACATCCATGGGCGCCATTTTTTATTTTTGCATTTTTATATCAACTTTTTTTCTGAATACAATTATGTATCACACATAATAGTTCTGTCCTACATTTACGCCAAAATTTTCAATTTTCTAATTGGTGTCTAATTCACGTTTGTGTTGTTCTTGCCGAGAAAATTCCACTTTCCAATGAAGAATAAAGAGATATGCTACGAATTTACTACGCTTCGCATCGATATGCAGTAGTCAATGCGGAAACATATTTGCAGCGTTATCCAGAGCGACAACAACCGAGTTGAAGGTTTTTTCAATTTATGGATAGAAATTTGGGCTTAATAAACCTAAACAAGGTTATGGCGTTAGGCCCAATGAACATAAACAGGAAATCTTCCAAGCGGTGAAAATTCACATGATTTTTATAACGAACACCTAAATACTAAGTATACATTTTTTCATTAGGTTCAAGACAATCCTTCTGTCTCAACGAGGGAAGTTGCAGATCAGCTAGACTTATCGCACCAAGTCGTTAGGAGTTCACTCAAAAAACATAAGTATCGCCCTTACGCAATCTATGTTTCGCAAGTCCTGCATCCAGGAGACAGTGGTCAATGTGTAGCTTTTTGCATGTTTCTTATAAATGGGCTACAGAACAATCAAGATTTCCTTCATATGGTTTGATGAGTGCAAGTTCACTAATGCAGGTATGTTTAATCGGCACAATGAGCATTACTGGTCAGTTGAGATCCCACATCAGTTTCAAGAACGGCGACAGCAAATACGCTTTTTTGGGCGATACAGTAATAGGTCCATCCATCTATGAATAACATGTAAATGATGATCGTTGCCTCAATTTCTTAAGGACGCGTGTAATGTACTTTATGAACAACAATATCGCTCTTCAGCGTTTAAATGCAATCTAGTTCCAGCAAGATGGCGCGCCGCCGCATAATGCTAGGAGGGTTAGGGAACACTTCTCGGAAATGTTTCCCAATCGAGTTATTGGTAATAACAGTGACGTACTTTGGTCAGCACGGTCGCCCGATCTGTATCCTCTAAACTACTATTTGTGGGGACAATAAAAGATAAAATTTATAGCTGATCTGAATCTCGGGTGAATTATTACCACTCTTAGACATGACATCAGGAGAAGGGATGTCTCTCAAGAGAAATAGCTAATCTAAGGAAACAAGCATCGTTGTGCCTTGTACTTAATTTGAACACTTGCTGTAATTTTTTTACCATTTTTTCTTCTTGTGGTTAATATTTTTCGTTTAATAATTATTATTATTTTCTTTGGAAACTTTGTTTTATTGTGTGAAAATAATGGTGGAATTATCAATTCTTTCCTTGAAACAATCGAATGTTGTTATCTTTAAGGCAGAACTATTATGTATGACAGATTACATCATTGTATTAAGAAAAAATCAGAAATGGCGCCTATGGAAATTACGATGACAGATTTAGATTACTTGTGAAAAAGTGCCTTTACAATGTTTTAGTTCAAACGTCTAGTTTTTATGGTTTTTGGTTAAAAAAATAAAAACGAAAACCAAAATTTACATTTTTTTTGCAGTAATTCAAAAACAAAAGATGACAGCTCTAATTTTCTTTGAGATTATTGTCCAACATAAAAATGTGTGACTTAGCCCTAATTTAACGGACTGTTGATCTCTAAAGGTAAGCGAGATCCCAAGCCGGCACTCGAAAAACGTCTTATTAAATGTATCTACAGAACTAAACAGATTTTGAAATGAAAATTTGCATACATATGTACCTCCTTAAGGTTTATCACCTGAAAATTATTTCAAAATGTTTAAAAATAAGTGGTCTCATTTAAAATAAGGAAGTTGCTATCGACTTCCAGTATAAGCGGAAGTGTTACTATTTTTAAATTATGTTCACATGCTAGACCGTAACGAGGTATATATGAATGCAAATTTTCAATTTGAGATCTCGCTGAGTTCTATAGTTACGTATGACAACCTCCAATGCAGTTTTACATCATAACATAAATATCAATGATTAACAAGTCAAACCGTTTATAAGAAAATACCTTAATTTAACACCTTCAATTTGCAATCTTTTACATCTTATAATATAAAAACTGCCACTTCAGCAATTTGTACGCAAACGTACTTTTTTACTAAAATTAAAAACAGATCCTCTCTACTTCAATAATCAGAAGTCACTTATTCAATCTCATAAAACTGTAATAGCTATGCCAAAAGAAAAATAAGCTCAACTACGCTTACGATTAGTATACATTCGCAAAATACTGTTTTAATAATATGTCCATTTTAGACACCGAAAGTGATATAAAAAAAGAATGTTTAGAAATATAACACATTAATAACACTGAAGTAACATTTTTCTCCTTACTAGCTCAAGAATTATAGAGCTAGTTTCCAATACTGTGTTTGTTATTTCAGAATAATTATAAACTAAATCAAAGAGTTATGCCTTAATAGTATCAGATCATTCTTTTCCGTATGTAATAACCTTTTTTGGCAAAAGTATCACCATTTCACATTTCTAATAAATTTGTAGGTATATAAGCTTTAGTTTCCACAATACTTGATTTTATTAATATGATTCATCTAGAAGTTATAAACTTATACATATACGAAAAATAATTATTCACATATACAAATCACTAAAACAACGATTGTTAAGCTAGGTTCAAATTTAAAATATAGTCTCCTAAAATTTGGTTGTTCTAATGAGTAGTTTCCGAGTCTTTAAATCACCCGAACGACAAAAAATTCTGCATATCTCAAATAGAATTCATTCATAAAAGTTCGTGGTATAGTATCGTGGAGTGGTTGTCTATTGAGTTACCAAAAGCTACGGTTCTGTGCTCGGTTCCCGAGTTGGTAGTAGTATTCAGACTTTGGTATATGTAAGGTAAAACAGCTAATTACCATTGCAGTTGATGCTTCTAGCCCGTCGATTAGGATGAAATAAGAGAAAAACGAATAGTAAAAGATACTTTTCGTCCAAAATGCATAATAACCCGAGTTACTGCTGAAAGTCTTGTCATGACTAAAGATTTAACCAAAATTTGTATTCAAAACATTATCCTGTTTTCATCAAAATATGTGAGCTGCTTGTTAAATCCCATTAATGTGGAAATGTTTCTGAGACAAAAATGCTTGATTTACGTTTAAAGGAATATATTAGACATGATAATAACTATATAGTTATTTGTTTCATTAGTACAGAAAATGTCAATCTTCGAGACGAGGAAGAAAGTTGCTGAACGACGCGAAGCGAAGTCCAGCAATCTTCCGAGTCCCGAAATGCATTTTTTGTACGAATAAAACAAAAAAATATCTTTATATTCACTCATTTATTTGCAGTTCACTATATGTTTGGGAACCCTTATTTATGTCGCTATCAGTATCAGATATTAATAATACTCATTTTATACAAAATGAGTATTATTCCACTTTTTAATGAAAAAAAATGTACCGTGTAGTTCTTTATTAATATTCATTGGATTTTACCTCTATAAATTTAATTCAAATGTGACAGATGTTAGTGAAATAATGTGAAGATAGATGGTGCCACTGGCTACAGCAAATGTCGATATCTGTTCATAGAAGATATTCACTTAAAACATATACCTAAACTTACTTGCTTAAATCGAAAGTAAGACACAAAATTTAATTAAATATTAATACTTATTTATGACTGAAAACGTCGTTTGTGATGAACATGCGAAAATTTTAAAATTGTATTTAATGAAGTTATGACATCCCATGAACGTCATTCACACGAAGTTGATATGTGGTGAAGATTAAATGACTTTTTGTACTAGGACAAAAAGTACATAACTTTTTGTACAGTTACCATGCAGATACCGAAGAATCCCTGAATCAGCCACTTGGTACGAAATACTGTCACAATATAGCGGGTTATTTAGGTGGTTGGAGAAAAAAATTATTTTTGTAGGTGTAATTAAGAAAAAAATGGTTTTCGTCGCTTTACTTCACACGCATACTCGTCTAGGATTCGGGCAATAATTCACCAACATTGACATAATACACTTTCCACGATACCTTTTCTCCATTTCAACGATGTCTTGATGAAAGTGTTCGCCATGTTCATCGCTGAAATCGCCACAGTGGTCGGGAAAGAAATTCAGGTGTGAACTTAAAAATTGTCAAAGACATGCTACATTCCATTTTGGTATATGCTTTTAACAGCTTCCCCACACGTGTTTTGTATGTGTTTGCCCTATTTTTTCCTAAGAATCTAGTTCTCGAAATGCCTTCCACTCCTTCCTTTTTTGACCAGTGAGAATTCTGTCGAACACTTTATCATAGAATGTCAGTCCCAGTAAAAATGTCAGCTTTTATTTTTGCAGTCACTTAATTTGGAATTTTTTTTGAAGATGAAGAAACGCGGGTTTTGTAGTGTCCATTGTTTAACAAAATTTTTAATCAGGCCTAATTTTATATGGCATGGTGGTGTTAAAATTTGGTCCGGTTCAACAAGTGGAGGATTTTGTACATTTTTCTCTCCAGTTTGAAACGTTTATTGAGAAAACTATATAGTTTTCACGTAATGGTTTTCCTTATCCCTGCTATTCCACTCGCAAAAAACAGCAAAATTTGGTATACCCGAACTGCATTCCAAGAAAGAGAGCAATAACTTTTCGATCCGAACATATTTTCCATTTATTTGTTTATAGTTGCTCTTCTAGCAACAGCTTCATTTGTTGATAGCTCTCCTTCTTATCTGCCGAATATCCAACGGGAATTGATGGCACGAGGTTACTATTATGGAGAATCACTGCTTTTAAACTTGTATTTCCATTATTTTTGAATATTATTTATGTTAGGTACACCAAACAACCCATCAATATTTTTACATGTTATTAAAGCATCTCGTTGATTAAAAATGGAATTAATTCTATCTTTTGTTAATCTCTAAATGTTGTTGTTTTGACATTTTCTTTAATGAGAATCCGTTGTGTTAACCTGGAACCTAATATTTCTGTCTTGAACTTAGACAATTCTAAATCCCTAACAAGATCGTTGTTCTTCTTGGGTCAGTTTATGCATTTCCTTTGACGATTCCTATTCTGTGAAATGTGTGTCAGAGGAGACCTTTTCTTCCACTTCTGTTTGCTCTTCTACTTCTTTCTCTTGTTATTTTTCTTCTTCTTCTTTAGGTTCTTCCAAAACATATTCTAATGGAGGTGCAGGAGCCGTAACATCTTTATTACGTTGAGATGGAAGTGATGAAGACGAATTGTCAGGGTATATGAGTCTGTCATGCCATTTTTTAATATTGGTATGGAGCACAAATAACAATCGCCGAGATGTCGTAAGGATTCTCGCCAAGTCATTGAAAGACTAAATGGCAATGACCTTTTTTCACCTTTTATTCAACTTCTTAAACGTACCACACAATTAGCACAGGCAATTTTTGGTTCCCAGATTCTGCGTAGATCCCACAATTTAAATCCAAAACATTTTTCATACCGTTTTGTAGTTATAGCTGTTATTTTGCACTTTTTGTGGTTTAATGTAATTTCACCACAACTATTACAAAAATTATTACCTTTTTTAAGAAAATAATGCTTATTGATACGACAGTTTGCTGATATCCGTTGTCATGGTTACAAACGATAAAAGGAGTCTAGCTAACTAAAAAAAATGATTATATTTTTTTGTATTTGGACACCAAGATCTAGACACAAGCGGAAATGCCAGGCATCTTTATGTGCATCAACTACTAATGGTTATTAGCACTACCCGTCACTAGAATTTTGACCTACTGAAGGAATTCTACCTTTAGTGAAGGATCTTTAACGTGCCAAACATCGTATAGCCACGCACCTAACAGTTTTACTTCCTATCCGAGAAGAAATGTTTTCGTTTTTCTCCGTTTAAGAAAAACGACTACCTCGGTCAGGTTTGAACTCGCGCCGCTCGGGTGGAAGACAAGCACTATAACCATTCCACCACCGAGGCAGCTCAAAATGATTATTACACTTCTTTTTAAAGAAGAACGAATTGGAAACGAGAGCCAGAAATAGTATTTTACGGCCATATCGGAGCTTCATGACATAATATCATTATAAATTAGCTATTTTTAATTCAGAAACATTTTCACTGTTGTACATTGAATCAATATAAGAGAGGGATTCAGAATATAGTACTCGCTTTGCTTTTAAACCAATAAATATTTAAATAATTAACAATATTATTATATAATTCAAAATTATTATTAATTTTATTAAATACATAAATAAAAAGTTTACCTCGAGTAGGATTTGAACCTACGACCTGTACTTTGCTAGAGTACCGCGCTAACTAACTGCGCCATCAAGGTTCATAATATGTTTATACATTATGAATCCTAAATTACTTATCCTTTCACTAGCTTGGAACAGTCCATGGATAACTTGGAAACATTTGATTGTGATTTTTGAACAGGTAAGTAACGCATCCAATCCATTACCAGATGTTTCATAACCGTCACACCAAGACGAGGACAAACATTGTCACGTTAAAACAGGACACCCCTGTTTTGAAGTAACTATATAGTTCTGAATACCATAGAATCAACAAAAACAATATCTATACTATTTTAAGGAAAGCTTTTGACCAGACATGGGTATAATCGCGCTGCATTATTTTCTGCTTGTTTATAGAAGCAGTCGCCAATGCTTCCTCGCAATCGTCTTAATACCAATCCTGAAATAATCATCTACGCATTAGTCTACAACACCCACTTGCCACACTTTCTTATAGTAGAAAACGTAATATTTATGAATCAGTCAAAAGGTACAGTTTAGTTGTATTGGGCAAAATGTTTTGACTTCGCACATATCTACCGAATTCTTGGTGAAAGTTCAAACTTGTAATAAGTCTATCACATAAGGAACTCCATATAAACACCCCTGTTTTATGACCTTTAATCGTCCGGCCAATTTATGGTATTTATACCATGTCGTTTATTTAGATCGAATGGTTGTAGTTAAAGGTTAAAAATATTATTTTTCTAATTTAAGTTGTACGGAAAGTAACTACACCAAGTATTAAACCCCTGATGCGGTAAGGGTCTTTTAGCTTGTCAAGCTAGGCATTACAAGTTGTAACATTGAAGTTTAGGTGTATATTTTTTTCAAAATTTTACGAAAATCGTACCTTTATTTAGTGCTTTAAGAGTGTGCTCCAAATTATAGAATCGTACCTATTCTTAAATAGATTGCAGTTATCTTAAGTACAATTTTTACCATTTCAACGAGTACTAAATCCTGAATTCTGTGTTTAGTCAGCTAAAAGAAAATCAAAAGTTAAGAATGATACCATAACTTATTTTGATTATTGTAATTACACTTAAAATTTAAAAAATAATAATAAAATAAGCGATCGAAATTCAATTGTATTATAAACATTAAAAAAAGTACAAAACCATAATACATTACGACCAAAACATTAACAAAACTATTTTCGCAGTGCTCATGAATCCTGCAAAAGCGGCTGAACGATTGTTGTTTGCCCTCTTCGGACAATCGAGAAATACCGATTTAATAACAATGGCACCACCTGAACGTGCACTTTACCGACCGGAGTGGACCAAAATTTTATTTAAAGTGACTTTTGCAATATACATGTTGGTCACTGTTGTTGTTCTTATTAAACTTCTAATTGCCACAATGTCAGACACTTATCAACAAATTCAGGTAATTTTTCAATGAAATCTCTAAACACCTGCTCAGAAATTTCTTATCAGATTTGCTCTACCTAAATTGATTTTTTATAAGAGGTGGATGTTTTTGATAAATTGATAAAGAAGTTTCATCGCAGGTTCTAACAATGTAAATTTAATTCCGTAATAATTTAAAGCGAAATTTATGTACACTTAGGCCCAATCTGATACTCAGTGGAAATTTGGATTAAGTAAATTAATTAGAAGTATAGATCGAACAACTACAGCGCCATCTCCAATTAATCTAATTACAACATGGTTATTCTATTTTGTTACTGTCTATAGATCTCGGGGTAAGATTTTTTAATGTTTTTACCTACACTTAATATCACATATTTAGCAAAAAAAGCAATGTACACAAGTCCAAGATCTAAAGCCAGCGCCAGGTGGTTAGCAAAAGTGAGAAAAAGAAGAGATGTTTCAAGAAGAACTTCGCTAACAGTAACATCCCAATATAAACATTCAATAGATCGTCGTAAAAGTATAATATCAAAAATAGTATCAATAGAAACAATAACTGATTGGAATGCAATTTCAAAAAAATATAGAACCTTAATGGGTCTTGAGATTGTCGAATATGAAACTGAATTAATTGAGAATAGTGATAGTGATAGCGATAATAATCATTAAAGTATAATGTGTTCCACAAATTCTTCCAGGAAGACTCGCAAAAACTGTATTAAATATATTTATTTACGAAACGAATATTTTACGTAGCTTTCATTATAATATATAGTGCTTTTAATATTTTGTTATCTATACATTATTAACAGGGTAGGAATTCTGGTCTGTAACCAGGTATAGACAAGTCTGAATTTTGTAATAAGTATTATGAAATATTGATCTCAGAATAATATAATATTGTTGTAATTAGTTTTTTTATAAAAATTTTTGCTTGTGCAACAGTGGCGTAGCACACATTACTCAAAAAGTCACTTCCTGGTAAGTAGAAACAATTTTCTATAATATAGGTAAAATATTTTAGTTGTTATTGCAATTAACGTTTAGTGGTTTTTTATAAACTTCATCGTAATGGTCTTCCATACTAATAATTGTAGTAACGTAAGCTCGTTTTTTTATTTGACAAAAACATTGTATATCTTCGTTATCTTTTTGTTTAGTAGGTGTAAATATTTTTAGAGAACGAAAGCTTTCACGATTTATGTTTGTTATAAATACTTAGCGTTTTTGAGCAAAAAACAGTTTATTTCTATTTTTATATTTTGTATAGATATTTTGTTTTGCTATATTTTAAATAAAAATTCTGATTGAAATGAATTTACAAATAAAACATGCTTCACTCTTACTTTTTGTATAGGTTAGTTTTTAATAACCACTGAGGTACTGGGGTATATATTATAAAGTTTACAATAATGCAAATAGTAATGATAGTCGGGGTTTTGCGATACTTGAAAAATAATTATAAATGAAATGGACATAATTGTACGATTTTATGGTTCTGTAATTTTTTTTAACGATAATATAAAAGTCCTTTATTCTAATAATAACGTATGTTACAAAAATTTTGGGACAAATTCCAAAAAGGTATGTCACAAGAGTGAAATTTATTAAAATTACAGTTACCAGTGGCAGCAGTACTGTCATTTAAAAATTAATTAAGGGACCAGACAAATTTATAAAATATGAAAATGTAATGCTATAACAAGTAGTGCCAAAATCAAAAAACAAATATAAGAGAATTTAATCACATAATAGTGTCGGCGCAAAGTTATTCCTTGACCTCGGAAGTAAATGCTTTACCAACTAAATATATTCAGTCATCACAGTTTATATAAAATTAAATTAAATGTATACCTTCTGTTTCCAATGTATCTTAACAATTAGGTCTTCAAGCAGTAACGGAAAATTATGAATTATTTGTTGGATTTGTTATAATTTGACTAGATCCTTAATTGGTACGTCAAATGCTTGGTTGTGAATACTTTTGCATTTTTAAATTAAAATTTTTCATAACTCTCCAGCGACGTTATAATGTGATTAAATTTGCTCTTTTATAATTAGCCTTCTTCTATTAGAGGAAGTCCTGATTTGTCATTTTCAATTCGATTTAATAATATTTAATCTATTAAAGATCTAGTTTATCTTCACTAAAACAAAATTAAATTAAATCTCGTAGTTGACTTTCAAATACGTTTAACTAACATAGCATTGAATTTTTATATTTCATATGACTTTGTTAATTTTTTTTAATCTGTTGCTGAGGATCGTCACTGTAATTGTTATCGATACGTTTAAATTTGTATGAAATAAAGAAAAATACACGATTTCAAACTCAAAAAATAAGTATATCGATTACATACTTTAATTCACTCTCTGTGCAATTTTATCAAATACAAACGAGTATTCATTATGAAGCTGGTATAAACCAAGCATTAAGAACTAGGGAGGGTGGTCAAATCCCCATACTGTAGTGGTTTCCATCGAGCGGGCAGTTGTGAAGTCAATTTGATCCAACCGCAGAATAGTATAAAAGTACTAATTTCAAAACTTTTTAAATTGTTACAATGTCATAACTGTACATTTTTCGGGCTTTTATTTGAAGAGAGATGTATTCAGACGTATACAGTTATACAGTTCCGTAAACTGTAGGTAGCTGTAACCTCATCCAAATACAATAAATTACATCTCCCGAGTTCCTGGAAAGAGCGACACCTAGACGACTTGACTAAAAGATAAAATGCAATGATTCTGTCATGGGGTCTCAGTTTTAGCTTCCAGGACATAAGAGAGAAACATCAAATAAAATATTCTTATTTTAATTTGAATTTTATTAAGTATTTAATTTCGTTTGGTAGGTAAGTACAAATGATAAATTAAATATCTTTCATAGTAAATATACCTTTGTTAATAAACACCTGTAAATGTTTCATAAGATTCATATTTGGTTCCTGTTGCTACAACGCTCTATATTTTAATTCAAATATAATTCTTTCAAAGAATAGGGGGTGCTAAAATGGTATTTGTTATTAACTACTGAGATTACATTCTATTCTTGGTAACATTTTCTCTGGATAAACAGAAAGAAATTACATAAACTGACTGATGTATTTCTAACTTTTCTTAATTTTTAGTTGATGCATTTTAATATGTTGTATATGAGTAGGCTATCGAAATGTACAAAAATGGTGAAAGCACTGTTGAGAGAACAAAAATTGACTGTAGTAGCTTGACATTTAGAAATGTTGTTTCATTGCACAGAAAATATTCAGACCAATAATACGTTTGTGTAGCCCATTTATCCAAATTCAAAATATCGTCACCCCCTTCAAAATAAACGAAAACTTCTTTCACGTGGTTACACAGTTTGAACTAAAATTAAATTGCCAAATTAGTCGTATGTCTTCCTGAAAGGTAAAATCCTAAATCCGTATTTGGCATATGTCAACTTCCAATTTTCAGATCTTGGCGTTATTATTTATTATATGTCCTTGTGAAAGCTAAAACCAAATATTTAATGTGCGAACGAAAAAATGATTTAGTTTATTACGTACTTGAAAGATATTCAACATCATTACGATTAGTTTCCCGTTTCTTTTCCCGGGTAGTATTGTTAAGGCAATTACTTTCAATTTTTAATGTCATCACGTCATGAACTCAATGTCCGCAATAAGTCAGAAATGCGAACTGTTTACTCAGAATCTCCAAAGACTCCTAACATCCAGTGCTAGAACCCTCGAAATACACCTTAAATTTTGGCTCAATCTGTAAATTGACTTCAAATACTCTGTTACTACACTAAACGCTTTCTGAGTTTGCAGTATAAACTCTTTCCATCTTAAATTTTCTCATTAAAATCTTATACTCGATTACTTAAACTCAAAAATTTACGTTAACACGATAAAAGCTTCGGAACACAAAATTATACTGATGAGAAAAATTACTCTGGGAACCACTGCTTAAACATCGTAACTTTAAAAATTCATCATAAAAATAAAAAAATCTCAACTTAATCGTCCAAATAACTTTATTTATCACTAATTTGGCTTCAAATCTGTATAAAGCTTTTATATTACAATTGAATGCGAAGCTCTTTTTATCCAAATTCAAAAATAATCGTAATTTTTTCTTGATAAATCGCAAAATATTACTCAACTATTAATGGTTTTAAATCTGAAAACTGGACCCTAATTTCAAACTCACAAACAACCGCAAAAACTCTTAAAATAACCTATTTTAGAATAAAGATATATGAATGAAATATACAAATATAAACTTGCCGATTTAAGGCATTGAACGCATAGTACAAACTAAAGACCAAGGGCGTTCGCCAAAAATAACCAAACACGAAAATATCAATTTCCGCAACGAAAGGTAGTCAAATTCGTTATCTGTTACGTTTCAAACAAAAAAATACATTAGAGATTATAAAGAAAATACGTCAAATTCCGTAAGATTATTCTGCATAAATAACAATTACTTTATCTTTAATCAAAATACCGGAAATAATGAACATTTTTTTGTCATTACAGGGGAAATAAACAATAACGCAGGTCTTACTCCAACGCTCCTTTAACGGAAATTACATGCAACATTGTCCTGTTTCCAATTGTTTAATCTTGAACTTCTGAACACAACGTTACCCGTTTCTTTAAAAGCTAAAAAATATTAATCCTTTATCTTATTATCTCATGCTTAAATTCAAACCAACCAATGCACTATTTTTGCACGACGTTCTATTAGCAAACAATTGTCTATTAGGTAATATTATTAATGTTAATATACTTCAATGCGCGACTTTTCATCAATATACGGCAATAACTTCTGGCCTCAAAATAGAATTTACATTATCACCACCTCAAGTCCGGAGATTTCCATACTTCAATTAATTACCTTCTTAAACAGAATACGGGCCTACGGAAGCATCTCTTCTCACTGAACTGTTTCCGATACCTAAAGATACAAGTAGGCTGAGCCAAAAAGAAAGACAGTGAACGCCACTATTTCTAAAATACACTAGGTTGTTGGCGTTGTATGTTCACAGAAAAATACGCAATTGCGACAAATTACTGCGTCGACACCTTTTTTTTGTATCCAGTCACCACCCACCACATAACATATTCCGCTACCTTATGCACCAAACAAAAATCGCAGAAACCAATAACCGACTTGCGTCCTTAAAAATTCAACATTTCTCATATCATCAGAATGACTGTAACATCATCGCTTAATCGCTTACTTTTAAACATAACTGCGCAACTAAACTGAAATTTTAACAACACATTCTCTCTTTCTCTCTCGTGAAAACAAGAGCGAGATGCATTAAAAAAATTCTTCAAGCATCCACATGAACGAATAAACATTGTACAAATCGCAACTCATACTGCTGATCCCATTATAGCCTTCTACCAAAATAGCAATATAAAAGCTCATTATAAATTTTACCTAAAACAAACAGTTCTTAGATTATTAATTCAACACCTGCAAAACAGCAAGTACTGAATTTTTCCACTATCATTCTAAATTTAAAATAAATCAATCGGAAAGCTTAACCAAAAATATACACACCCAATCACTTATTATAAAAACCCAAATAATCGCACACGCGTGACAGTTGCAATGTGCGGAATATGTGTGCATTCGTCGCACTTATACCGAACCATACGTACAACATATACCACCTGTTTAAGTTGAATGGCATTCAGTCCCTCGGTAGCGCAGTTAGTAGCGTACCTGTTTGGGTAACCCGAGGTTGTGAATTCAAACTGCATTGAAGGGAAATCAGCTTTTAACAATGAACACTAATTCCTTATTAATATGTTACATAAGCTACTATTAATATTGCATTCAGAAATTATAATTATAATATAATATAACATGCGCAAATAGCAACTATGATAATTAATGGTAATTTAGTTGTTACAGTCCAAAATGAAATTAGCACGGAAAGTAACAGATAATTAAATTGCACCGGATTAGCTCTGGGGGACAGAGGGCCGTGGGCGTGCTTTTGAATTTAAAAATACTAAAGGTGGTTTGTCGTATTGTCGAAAGTCGCAAATAAGGGTGTGTCGTAATTGGGATAAAGTCGTGTAATGGGCGCCAGTCTGTTGATAAGACAAAATCCGTAAGAATACACCTGGACACGCATAAATAAATCAGACACGATGCTTCACTCACGTTTGTGCTGGCTCCGGGAACTTAAGCTATAAACAAATCTCAAACTACTCACACGCCTTCAAATACTAATGAAACATGCAAGTAAACCAGCTGTTGGGGTTCAATGGCTCTCTTTAACCTAATCTTACATTACGTTACCCCCAACACTTGTACACAAAATACACTCAAACAAAAAAACAAACAACGCTAAATATTTCGTGTAATTATTGCAGTCAAAATTCAAATACTAGTCATCTTTTGAACTCAAAATCAAATAACTAAACATAAACCAACTATCGTCGTCAAAGGTGTCTAATTTGTTACGTTGAACAAAACAGGTTTAAAGTAAAAAAAAGTATAAGAAACTACATGAAACTAAACGCGTCAAATTAAAAACTTGCTACCTGATCACTTTCAAATCAAATCAATAAAATTAGCCTCTACTAAAATAATTTAATCGAGAATTTCTAAAATATCAATCTTTAATAACTATTGCCTTCGCTATTCGGGAGGAGATTACAAATAATGCTCATACATTCAATTAATTTTACATCTATTGAACGAACATAATACAATCGACGATACATATAATAAATTTACGGCCGCACTAATTCGTGGCCGGGTACCTAAAAATTTGATTAGGGGAGGAGATACTACCCCTATTTCTAAATCGGTCAAACTTGAAAGCCATAGTTTAAATTTGAAGTTAATGTTACCTAATTACTGTTAAGATTCAGAACATTTACGTAAACTATTGTTACACTCAAAATTATCAATTCTACAGCGTGAAAATTTTATACACACAAACCTGAAGTACATTCAAATAACCACACTTAAAATATTACAAACGCAGATAAAAGTAGGTCAAACTTATTTAAAACAACACCAATGGGCTAACAATTCAACAAGGACGACTACGTTTGTCTGTTTACTTCTGTATAGTTTGGGGAAAACACCGACAAATGTAATATAAACACAAACACTATGAATATACAAAGTTAAATTACCTTCTACAAATATTCTTGAAAACTTCCCTTTCAGGTTATAGCGAAAACAAACGGGACTTGAACGGCTTCAGAAAAACTGCTTAATAACTTCCAAACGGCAAACAAATGCAGCGACTCCCATATAGCAAAGTTGATAACGTTACGTATATATTTGTATGAATTCGACGTTGGAAAGTTTATATTCACCAAAAGCGTTTACACACGCTATTATTTACACGATATTAACTTAAGAATGTAGCTTTATTTACAAGTGTATTTAGGGTTTAAAATAACTATTTACAAATTTATGTACAGTGAGACAAACGCTCAAACATACATCGATTTCGCCATTTTCAATTATTGAAAACAACCACCAATCATAAGACACATATGTTCAAATTATCAACGCGGTAGAAACGATAGGTTCTTTCCGTAAATAATCGAGAGAAATTACGTCATATTTTTGTGTTAACCCTTCACATAGAAACTGCATGGACAGCTATCTGACAGCTATCTGACTTACGGTGCACATGCACTTAAATTTTACTGGGATCATATTGTAGTTCAGATAAATATTGCCCTCTCCTATAATGATAGTTCTTAAACACGAGTCGGTATGCTTTACCACAAAAGAATCTTGGCACCATTCCTCAAATGGATGTTAACAGAAACTTAATACGAAAAACAACTTAGAAATTTTAATTTTAAACCTTGGGAAAATTTGTATGATATTTACGATTTTAATTTAAATTGATTCTAACAAAAAATCCATTTTAAACTAAATACGACAAATTCTAATCCGAAATACAATATAAAGCTTTATAACATCAATAGCAAAAGAAATGTCAATTTAATTTTAAAAGGACGTAGTTTCCCCTTTCCATTAACAAGAATTCCTAAAACTTAAAATAACGAGAATAACTTATTTACACAAAACTATTCCAACCCTGTGAATGAAACGTAATTAAATCTTGAATTAACATTAAGTGAAAACAACAACAACATTTTATACGTCTTTACAGAATTGACACTCCAAATTTTAACTCGTAATAAAAAAAAACTCTAACATCTTCAAATAGCAACAATAAAACGCGCAAAAAAAAGTTATCTGGCGCAATCTACATAAAACTTTCACACCCCGTGACATAGTATAACAACTAAATTTAAGCAATCCAAACATAAGCAGGTTTAGCTTTAAATGGAATAACATTCGATCGCTCGGTCGCGCATAAGGTAACGTACGTGTCTAGATACCACGAAATCGTGGGTTCGAATCTTACTCGAGGGAAGATTTCTTTATGGGTGTATTCAATATTTCATTTTAAGTATGTATAGTTGTAATAATGAAAAATGTTTATTGCGGCAACAAGGTTGCAAGTCAGTTAATATCCATTTTCGAGCACTAAAATTTGTCCCAAACATCTGGTAACATACGTGAAGTATTACTAGACAAATGTAAATCCATACATTTATAATACCACCAGTTTTAAGATAAAGAGAAAGTCAATATTATACATCGACTATCTTTAAAATACCTATAACAAATTTGTACATTATTGAAATTTTTACAAACTCCTGCTGCTATCAACAAATTAGGTTACTAAAATACATGTAATTTAATTCTTTAAATTTTATAAAAATAAATTCAATTTTTTAAAATAAAATTTACCTAAGAACAAGCATGATAACGCCAAGAAATAAGTAATAAATTTTGACCAATTCCATGAGAAATGAATGCTACGCTACTGCAATACAACAATTTTGATATAATATTTAAATGCACAAATGCGTAGAATTATTATACATGTATGTATATAAATGTAGTTTGTTGCAATAAAAACTGCAATTAAAATTGGTTTTTTCTTTGAGAATGTATCTCATAAACGTTGATAAGTGTTCTAAAATTCTAGATCGGATACATATAAAATAAGATATTAAAGGAGAATTTTTTGCCTTCTCAAGACTTTCTCAATGCAAAATCCAGCTATAACAAACTTACGTAAGTGATTATCTGTATTGTGCTTATAGATTAATGTGTTCCTCCGTAAATCTAGCAACCTTTGTAATGTTGCTGTATATCCAGCTACTGTGTTGTCAAAACCATTGCTTTTGTAGGTTAGCGCAGTTTGTGTAGAGTTACGTATATACATGACAATAAAAACCTAAATGTTAAACTTCTATAATTTATTAACAAATCTGTATACTTTTCAGTGGAAATAAGCCCCCTGGAAGTATTTCATCTATTATTTTTTGCTGTATTTGGGCAAACGTCTCCAGAACAACTTCAAAGCAAACTACATAAACAGTCAGATTGGACAGAGGCCTTATTTAAACTAATTTTTGGAATATACATGTTAGTTTCAGTAGTGGTTTTAATAAACTTATTAATTGCTATGATGTCCGATACGTACCAGCGGATTCAGGTAAAAATTTCAATATGCGTTTATTTTTCATTATTTTTTATAAGAATAATTATTGATTTTATAAGAACTATGTCTAAAAATAACATAATGCATATTTTAGGCCCAATCAGATATAGAATGGAAGTATGGATTAAGTAAATTAATACGTAAAATGCACAGAACTACCACAGCTCCATCACCAATTAATCTTATTACGACATGGCTAATATATTTTATTGAACTCTGCATCGCACGATGTAAGCTTTATCAATTTCTTTCTATTTCTATTTGATATTTTGTTTTTAGCGAAAAAGAAATCGAAACGTCCTAATATTGTGGCTGTCATTAATATGTTTCAAAATAAGCAAGGTTTAAGTCCACGTTCAAAAGCAGCTGCAAAGTGGTTGTCCAAAATTCGATCTAGAAAAGTGGTACCTCAAGAAACCACTTTAATAGTTTCAACGCATTTAAGTACACCGGCGGGATCTCATATGGACCACCCTCTTCATAGAACATATCTAGAGCATGTAGCTGATTGGGAAATTGTTGCCAACAAATACAGAGCGTTAATGGGTTATATTGGAGAAATTATTGAAACGGTCCAATCTGATGAATAACGTTATATCTATTTCAGTATTATTCACATTATTTCTCTGCTATTGTAACTACAAGTATAATAATAATAAACATTATTGATCTAATAAAGTCATTATGCTAAAGTGTAATCAATATTTTGTTATTCCTTTTAATTTTAACTTGTGAATAGAAATAATTCATTTCAATTGCATATTGATGGTTGTCAACCATGTTTTTGTTTATAAACGCGTGAACAATGACATCTTTAAACCACAATGCAAACCGAGTATTACATTTTAATAACACTACCCGTATAAATAAAGAAAGAAAGAATATTGCAATCATCTCAATAACTTTAATTGACAACAAAGCCTATGGTGGCACTTCAAAGCAATACAAAATGCTAATATACAATAAAACGTGGTTTTATAGATCCAAAAAGTATTGGGAATGTAAGTACTGGAAAAAATAGAAATAAAATAGCATCTGCCCAAACTGTGTAACGGGTTCAAACGGCATAAGAACATTGCACAATCCAATGACCCAAAAAGTTACTAGCTCGTCGTGATGTCATGGGTTTTATTTAAAGTTTTGTAGCGACGATAAAACGGCAAGTCTGATCGGGTAATGTTTTGTACGCCATACTATCGTAATGCTCCAAAACACCACACTATAGCTCTTATTGTTCGGCAAATTCAACGTTTAAATTTGTATAAGATTCCACCTTGAATATTGTTACTAAATTAAAATGAACAATTGAAACAACTTTAGGTTACTCAATACTTCAAATAAAACTAACCCCATCCATATCTCAATTGATATAAACTGAAATTAAAATATGATAATTAGTCACGCTAAACTGCTATGCGTGAACAGCATACATGAACACTTAAAATAATCTCAATCATTCAATGTTATCAAACGTCTACTAAATTATTTAATATCAAGTAAACGTGCAAGTACGCAATCAATTTCAATGTACCAAACAAAAGCTTTTGTCGCCGGATACGGTTTAAAAGTAAATCGTTCCTTAAAACTTTCAAATTTCACAAAACTAATATTCCTTTCTTTTGCTACGACAAAAGTGCCGAGAGCTCAATATTGGCGGCACATGCCCTTTTTTTATTTATATTGAAATCTTTAATTATACCTTAAAGAAAATAATCACAAACCATACGAACACAACGTCACCAGCATTCAACATTAAAACTCTCAAAATTTTCGTAAATAAACGTATAACTTCGTAAATATGTCTAGAACTAATAAAAATGTACCTTATAAACACCATGAAACTGGTAACTCGTATTTCATAACATTTAAATTCGATAATCTTGTTCATATTTATTGTAACCTCAAAATAACAATAAGCACCTGGATAGTTTTACCTTAGACCTTCAGAATGCCAAAGTAGAAACAGTAAAGGGATGCACCAGGTCTTGAACTTGCTTTCTCCCTCCGGCACGATAGCTAGCCGCTCACCACCAATTATATTTCACATTACATCTATAATTCTGCTGCATAACCTGATGTCTGGGTACAATTGCCATCAGCAAGGTTCTACGTAATTTTTGGAGCATACATTTAAGTTACATGTAAAACTCACAACCAACACGTCTACCCAGCTGATACTCTTCAATACTCATGTCCGTTAAACAAACCCTATTAATTACTGAAGTTTTTAACAAAGCCATTTACAATTATTTTCCCCTAGTTGATACTAGTACGCCGGGCCAACAACATTAGTAAAACATACTGCAATAAGGTATGTTCTGAAAAATCCTTATCAAAATAAACAAAGCGAAACGGAATAACAACTCTTAAAACTTCACCACTGTACATGTTAATCAGATACACACGGAGAAAATGGAGGTTAACCTCACGCCACCGCTCCACCACCCGGCATTACCTTACATACGACCAACTCAACACTTCGCTCGCCTCTTAATCAAAGTCCTGACTTCGCGATTCTTTCAGACTTCACCATTTTAAACTTCACGAAACGTAACCAATCACAAAGCTAAAACTCCTTCAAACCGTACTCGCGGTAAAACCATATTTGTATACACTATCTAGAAAATACGTCAATGTCACAAACTTGCAACAACAGGCTACACACAAAAAAATTGTAACCTGATTTGTTTTCGTCTTCACTATACTTTGGAAAATAAACACTAACATATTATAAAAACCACAGTCGTCTACTTATAATTCCATATCTACTCTAAATTTTCAGTATCAAGTCGTTACCTCATCCTCTCTCAACATTTGTATGTATTCCTGCAAGCTATAAGACAGTTTCCCATGACGTAATTTCCACTCAAAACTAACCTATAAATTAACAGTTACCTAAACATAGGATTATCCTATATATACCAACATTAAAACTGCATTCTTTAATTCTTTTTACTACATTCAGTCTATTAATAAGCGTAAACAACCATTCCTACAATATCGCAATTTTACAACCTTAATTTATTTAAAAATAATAATAATAATAAATGCAATAATCATAAAACTGAATTCGAATACTTTGTTACAATTCCCAATAAACTCCAATACCGCCAAATAAACCATGGGTATACCTAAATTTTCAATAAGATGATACAACCAAAACTGTGAATATCATACTGTTCTATTACAAATTCTACACACGGTGACAACTGCAAAGGTCATTTTAGTAAGAAACAGTATACATACTTTTAAGGAGTATAGCAGTTTGATAACGTTGTCCGATGGATTGAACGTCTTATATTGTAAATATAATAGTAATCAACGGCAATGTTCCAGCAAGTTGTTACATGGGAGATAAGTTCGTACTCGAAAACACTTGCATCAGCGTGTTGAAGTACATTCAGTTAGGTCAATCAAAAATTCAACATCTAAAAGATGATCTGCATAAACAGGAATATAATCCCCTCGTTCGTGTAAAACGTCCAGTTATTCTACTCCGTGATTGGAACTAGTTACCTGAAAGTCACTAATAAAAACGTCTAAACCTAAACACACTTGCTTCAAAACACTTAAATGCTCAAATGAACTTATCACATTTGGACGAAGATTTTAAGATAAAGAAATATATGATTTCTTTAGATATTTTAGATAAGATACAAGGAAGGTAACATACAGGGAGTCCGTAGTCCCCAGACTAGTCAAAAGAGAGAACAGGACTTTGCAGTAAAATGAGCCCTACAATACAACCGTGTTTGATTTTGTTGGGAGCCAGCGAACAAAACTGACAGTCGACTCAAGGTAGGTAATATAAATATGACAATGTAAACTTGCACCATTATCACACATAATAAAATACTTATCTTTTTTGGGTTTTTAATGGTGTATTTTAAATTATACAATCTAAACGTTTCGTTAACACTTACAGTTATCTTCGTCAGTAGTAATATCTGTTAAAATTGTTAAAGATGTAAACAATTTTGTCAAAGTTGAAAAATTAAAACATAAACATAAGCCTGCTATCAACATAACAGTTTGAGAAACGTATAAACCCAACTATAAAATTAAATTTTAGCAAAGAATAACTAGGTCATTAAAAATTAAATATTGTTAAATTGTTTTAAAAAAGACAAATCATAACACTCTCTACGACGAAAGCTAACAATAAAAAATGTCAGCCAAAAAACACATTTAACAAAATTTAATCAAGTTATGATGTAAGTGTAAAGTTGTGAAAAACTTCAATTTCAAAAAGGTAGAAGCATTCACAAATATAAACATGACATCAAATAAAATAATCCAGTTAAAGCTAATAAAGAGATATCTTTGTCAATAAGTGCAAGTGTTATAAACAATGAAAAGCATAATGCAGAAGGTTTTTTGTAATTTTTTAATTTTAATCTTAATTTCAACTACTTATGTCAAATTATAGTGCTGTGGTAATTTAACATATAATTGGTAAATCATTTGCTTCAAGGTCTAGGAAAAACACAGCAAAAAACCTAAGTATACCAAAAGTCAAAATTAAAATCAAAATTAAGATGTATCATTATGCCCTTTTTTAATTATAAGATGCCAAAACCTATTTAAATGGAGATTTTTTTGTCTATTAAAATTATTAAAAATTTGAAACATTAGCGTTACAAAATACACCTAAAAAACCTTCAGTTTGGTATAGATATGTAGATGACACATTTGTTGTTTGGAGACATGGAGAAGAGACACTATATGAGTTTGTGGTTTTTATAAATGGTATACATCCTAGTATTCAGTTTCCCATTGAAAAAGAAACTAATAGAAGTTTACCATTTCTTGACATATTAATATCTAAAAGGTTTACAGAAAGCCGACACACACTGATAGATACCTTCATAAATTATCCAACCACCATCCACGTCAAGAAATTGGTGTAATTAAATCTTTAGTAGATCGAGCAAAACGAATTTGTTACCCTGAATTTTTGAAGGATGAATATAAATATTTAACAAAATCCTTACAAGGTAATGGATATTCACTTACAGATACTAATAATGTTACTACGCCTTCTAGACGTAACCTTAAAGAAAAACCAGTTCTTAATGTTGACACTGCTTGTCTTCCTTTTATAGCTAATGTTACAGACAGAATTGAAAAAATCCTAATTAAATATGGCATTAGGACTATTTTTAAACCTATAAGAAAAATTCAAGAACATTTAAGATCACCTAAAGATGTGTCAAACCCTTCATCATCTTCCGGAGTGTATAAGTTATCTTGTTCATATGGAAAAGTAT
The DNA here is from genome assembly GCA_036346205.1 of Vesta saturnalis. Taxonomy (NCBI): domain Eukaryota; kingdom Metazoa; phylum Arthropoda; class Insecta; order Coleoptera; family Lampyridae; genus Vesta; species Vesta saturnalis. The sequence continues at coordinate 4,598,752 of JARFJB010001921.1, forward strand.
ACATCGGAACCACAAAACGTAGGTTTGATGCAAGACGTAAAGAACATATGAGATTTTGTAGAATAGGTCAACAAGATGCTGTGGCTGACCATGCCCTGAATAATCTAAATCATGACATTCAATTTGACAATATGGAAATATTGTCAAGACAAACTCATTAATATGTTCGTTTACAACGTGAAGCTATTGAAATATATAAACACCCTAATAATTTTAATAGACAAGAAGAAAATCTCCGTTTAAATAGGTTTTGGCATCTTATAATTAAAAAAAGGCATAATGACACATCTTAATCTTAATTTTAATTTGGACTTCTGGTATGTCTAGGTTTTTTGCTGTTTTTCCTAGACCAATTATATGTTAAATTACCACAGCACTATAATTTGACACAAGTAGTTGAAATTAAGATTAAAATTAAAAAAATACAAAAAACGTTCTGCATTATGCTTTTCACTATTAATAACACTTGCACTTATTGATAAAGATATCTTTTTGTTAGATTTAACTGGATTATTTTATTTAGTGTCATGTTTATATTTGTGAATGCTCATATCGTTTTGAAATTGAAGTTTTTAAAACCAGAGGTCGATCTCAACGCCCAAATACGTCCCACACATGGGCGGCCTTTGGAATTCCCAAGGTCAAAAGTGAAAGTTAAAGTGCCCCTATTCTACTATTTAAAATGAAATAATAAAATAGAAAGCAGAGGTTAATATGGATGCATAATTTTATTCTCTACAAAATTCCTAAATATTCTTTCCTCTAAAATAATTTGGGGAGCCAATAACGCATATTAAGAATTTTGCATTGAAATCCCTATGCTGTGTTATCCAGGTCACCACCCTGGATAGGCAGCACATGTAATAACGGTTGTTAATGCCTTTGCGTCAAATATGAGATTTTATAAATTGCACGTTCTAATGTATATTTATGGAATTGACACATTAGGTAAATAATATTCAGAAGATTATAGTATAACCCATTAATTTAGAGAATCATATACAGAAAATTAGAACATTAACCGGGAAATCAAATATCATCCAGGAAATTACAGCGTAATCCAAGGAACTAAAATCTTTCCTACACTAATGTGTTAAACAAAGTAATTGACATCCCCTAAATAAGTTTAGAATTGATTGGGGCAATTTATAGAAAATAATAAAAATCATATTTCAATGATACCAACCATTACTTTACAAATAATTTAAACCATTTATTTCATAAATTTCAGATATTAAAAGCAAATGATTTAAGAAATATGCCCAACAGCACTACACTCTTGCGATTGTTGAGGAGACACGTCATCACCTAACATTCTCGCCAAAAAAGAATCGCCCGGCGTCATTAGTTTATGAACCTAGCTATCCAAATTGTTTATACTACCATCTCATATCAAAGCGTCTTTAAAAAAAGGATAGAAGCATACATATATTTTTTAGTTCGCTAAACGAATCGACATCCAACATTGAATTTAATCAGAAAAAGGAATATGCAGTTTTCTAATTGAATAAGTTTACGTATATCTTATTGATAGTTTCCCTTTAGCTAGACTTATGTCATGCAATATGTAAAGGTTACAAAATAGTTTCATAACTCATTGTTAACTAAATTTGAGTATATGGCGATATGACCGCAGAGTTGCAAGCAAATTCAACTTTGTTACAAAAATGTTTTTTTACTTTAATTAAAAGTCTTATTTCCATATTTATCTACAAACAAGGTCAGACTTCTATTTAAAATATAGAAAGTATGTATTTATAAAGGTAAACACAATGAAGCTGTAGCAACGTTCGGAAGTTCAAATAGAGAAACCGAAAAATTCGATTATCTTCAGTTATCAATTATATGTAAATGTTTAAACACCAACTTATATGATATTGGACATAAATATTCTCTAAATATTTACATAAACTTGCTGCAATTAGTATTTTTTCAATATACAGGGTGAATCTTATCTAATCCGCCAAAATTGAAGGAGTACTAGAACTCTTCATTCTAAGCAAAAAAATTCATATGTACATGGGTCCGGAAATGCTTCGTTTCCGAGATACAGGGTGTCAAAGTTGAAAAAAGAAATCGCGTTTTCTTCAATATCTTTCGATTGTTCCGAAATAATTTCAGTAAATTTACTATACGGGGATTTTTTGGGATGACAAATTGAAATTTGTGGTCCATTTAGTTGTGGTTTCTAGAGGGCGCCAGCGGCAACCATTTCGACGCCTTTAAATCGTGGCAAATTTTTTGTGCTACACTGTATGCCATTTTGGACAAGAAAAATCGATTCTCCTATCTTTTCTGCTAAAAAAGGTACATTTTAGTGAAGTCGCTAGGAGCAACCGTTCCTGAGAAAAACGCATTTAAAACTCACAATGTTTATTTATTTAAAACTAACTTTTGTCAGGAGCACTAAAATGTCCAAGATTAAAAAAAGAAAAAAAAAAGAAATTAATATTTAAAAACCCTGTATACGAAATTTCATGTAATTATTTGGAAACAGTCGAAAGATATTGAAGAAAACGCGATTTCTTTTTTCAACTTTGACACCCTGTATCTCGGAAACGAAGCATTTCCGGACCCATGCACATATGTAAATGTTTTATTTTATGGTGTAAATTTCGAATAAACAATATTTATGTTTATAATCGTATGGAAACCTGTAACTCGACTACCGCCATCTCGGAAAAGAGTAATTAATTAAAAGAAATAATTTGAATACGTTTTCTAATATTAACATGTACTATTGTAAGTGATGACGCTGGTTTATTCTTTGGTGGCGAGGATATACATTTCCGGAATTTTTCCAGTATGCAACGTGTTTGCATATTTGTAACGATTTAAATCAATTCTTTTTGTAGTACTGTTTTCATACGGCAACGTTGTCTTGATTCTATTTAAAATACATTTAAAATCGCATCCTTTGGATTAATAAATTAAAATATAATTGTTAAAAAAAAAGAAAAATGTCAATAAAGCATGAAATAGTACCCTGCCTGAATAGTATATTTCACTAGGAGTCCCGAAAACAGGCTTTCCCGTGCGCGCCTGACAGTCATGCAAGCAAGGGAAAAGCATTTATGGGCGTGTCATGAATGATATTTTTCATTACATCTCTATGAAAACGAAAAACAAGGTAAAAAATCGGCAAAGAAAATGTTCACAATGTTAGTTTTTCGGCCAAATAAACGAGATGAGTATCATTACTTACTTACTGTGTTAATCTCTTTTTGCTGGCTCCACTTGCAGAATAAGCGGTACTTATTTCCATATCTCTCACAAGACTTCCTGGGCAGTAATTTGGCACTTACTTTCGCAGCTTCAAGTTATTAGAAAATTAAACATAAAGGTTGTTTATTAGTTGCTATGGAAACTATCAAATTAACTCACTATTGCCAACTTAACTATGTTACAACCAGAAGTCGTCATTAATTAATAAATAAGATGAAAGAAGCTCGTAACAGAGAAAATAGTATACAACATTCTTAGCAGAAGGCCTTCTAAGCACTCGTTCATTCAAACGCTTCGCGGGTCAGGTCCGAATCTTGAACTCGTGTTCAAATAGTTGACACTCTGCAACTTATGTGTTAATATACTATTTTGTAACTTGCTTCCATTTTGATTCTTTAATAGACATATTAATAAACGCTACATCATATCCGATGTCATTATAGCCATTAATTCACGGAACATTTTATGAAAATTTTAGGTTGGCAAAGCTGGATCCGGAATTATGTCGTGCATGCCACTCTTACAAAATGTGTCAAAAACAGGATGCGTCCAGTGAAAAACTTTGATGTGAACAAATTCGAGACCGTATTTTTGATAATTTCACGTATTTCTTAAACGATTTTTAGTGACTTTTTTCAAGAGTTTACGTTATACACATTATCAGAAAATTAAATATTAAAGTTGTTTATTACTTGCTACAGAAACTATCAAATTAACTCACTATTGCCAACCTAATTATATCTAACCCGATTTTTTAAGTCGTCACTAATTAATAATTAAGATTAAATAAGCCGGAAACAGAGAAAGTAGAATAAAACATTTATTGCAGAAGGCCTTCTAAGCACTCGTTCTTTCGAACCTGAGCCGCGAAACAGCGTGTTAGAATAGTTAACCTTCCTCAACTTATGTTTTAATATACTGTTTTAGAAGACAGCTGATGTCATTGACGCACGCAGAGGCGGATTTCCCAATAGGCAGACTAGGCAGCGCCAAATTTTTGGGGGGCGCCAAATTTTTGAAGGGCGCCAAATTTTTAGCGGCCTATTTATGTTATTTATATTTAAAGAATTGAAGAAAATTTAATTTTTGTTTGTCTTTATTGGTTTTTAGCCAAATGGCGAGGCTACAACCTGTTTTACAGCTAAACCATACAACGTCTACATATATACATATATTATTGCCCCAAAGTTCTCATAGAACTTATTTAGGTCTCCCAAAGCAGAGGTGAAGAATTAGGTGCGAGAGAATTTAATAATTTATCACAGCATTACATAATATTTCAAATGAAAACATTTTTTCTCAAATTAAGGCGTGTAATAAATAATTAAACTAATAATTGAAAAATAATAATCTAAGTTTATTTTAAATCATTCTTGCAAGTAGAATATTCTGCTACTTTTATGGCCACAACAGGATACAAAAGAAAAAGGTTTTCAACAGAAAATCAAATGGTGACAAATGTCAATTTACAAAAATCAAACGCTTCAATTGCATTGTAGGTACAAGGTACCCCTCTTTTAATTGCAGTTACAATTACTAGCAAAATATTGTTTCGTTCTTCTAAGGCAAAATAAATGTAACTGCAGAATTGTGAAAGCTTGAACTAATTAAATATAGTTTTACAAAACAACAAAATAAACTATGCTGACTGCCGAATTATTATAAGTATTGTTTTAAATATAATTTAATTATAATTTATAAGACGAATAATTTTGAACCGAATAACGAACTTGTGTGCAGATAAGTTTTTTTAATAGATGTTAGATTTTTCTTTGATTTGTATCAATGATTCGTTCCCAAAATTATTTGAAAATTCCCTGATTGACTGATTACACTATCCATTTTTTGTTTTTCTATATATATGACATGGTAAATATGTAAACTATATAATACTTAGCTAAAAAGTTGATTAATTTCTATTGTGACTATACAAAAATAAATATTTGATTGATGCCAAAACATGATAAACTTCAATATAATCGGTTATCAATTATACGATGAATAATATTTAATATAATAATTAGATGGCATTCGCATTAATGCCAATTATAAAATTAAAATAGACCATATAAAAAAAAAATTGCCCAGATTATTTACCAAGCTATTAATACATAAAACATTGCGTTGCATTTGTTTACATACAACTCAGGACACGTGCGCTTTGTTGTTCGTCGATGCTCAGTGTCTTTTGTTTATATGATGTATGCACTTATGCAGTACGGTAACGATTAACGAAGATATTTTGCGAACTTCTGCATTAAAATCGTACGTAAGATGAGTGATGGGAAAATGAAAAAGAAACTTAGTGGTGCTCAGAATAAAAAGCGTGCCAAGGAATCATTTGAAAGAAATGAAAACCTCTTAAGAAAAACTCGGAAAATTGAGTCATTTTTTGAGGTTAAACGCGATGGAAATGAAACTATTCTTCCTACTTCCAGTTCATTACCGGATACTTCGGAACAGAGTGGGGTAAGTAAGGTAAGTTATTTAATAATATATAGAAATTAACGCCTATATTAAAAGTGAAATTGATTTAAGCTTAAAGTTAGATTTTATAAATAACGTTTGTTTGTTTAAATTTATTTCTATATAAAACATATTTGTTGAAATTCATGCAAGAAATATGTGATTATGTACACGGATTAGCGTGTTAGAGACATCTTTTTATAAACCGATGTTAAAAATATAAATTACACACTTCAGAGTGAACTGTTTTAAATGTGAATAACGAAGTGAATGTAGCAGTTGTATAAGAAGAGTATTAAAAAAATAAGATTATCTCATACAATTTTCGCGAGTTATAACGTTTAAAATATAAATAGTATATTTCCATAAAAGTGCTGAACAATTTTTTCTGCGAATGTGAGGGTTGCGGCCCGAGTTGAAGACAAGTGTCGCATGCGTTAAGTACGTACTTTACGCATGCAATGAGAAAATAGTTTATAATTGTTTTTTTAATAGTTTTCTTGTTGTTCATTTCATTTCAAAATAAACTATTGGATACTATTTTTTCAAAGTATACGATAACTATTGATTAGTTATAAAAAATATTATACAAGAACTATTGAATAATTATTTTTTATAATTTTAAACTTTAATTTTGTAATATTTTTTAACTATGTTTTTTTAAATATTTTTGTACGGTTTATTCATTTTTAAGTATATTAAGGATGGTAACGCCATAATTTCAATGTCTTTTATTGGTAATAACGTTATTTAACATTAATAATAATCAAATATTATTTAAATTCTAACCGAAGCATAATTTTTTTAACTAGATGGATGTCATCTCTACTCCTGCAGTCTCTTGCAGCGCAAGTACAGATTCACAACCAGTGGTTATCATCGAAGAACATGAACCTGTGCTCCAAGTTTATGTGAGTCGAGATCCTGCTGAATGGACAATTAACGATGAAACTAAGTATTTCTTAGCAATTCACGGTATGAAACAAAATGACGACGGAGATTTTACTCTCAGTAAACGTACGTATGAGGATGGCGTGACACGTTACTTGTCAAAATCACTGTTCAAACGAAATCTTTTGAATGGTGAAAAAACCCATCGTAAGTGGCTGGTTTACTCTCCAAGTACTGGTAGAGTATATTGCGGACCATGTCTTATATTTAACGGAGATTCTAAAATTGGTAGCAAAGTAGGGTTCAACGACTGGAAAAATGCTTCTAGTTGTGTATCATCGCACGAAAATTCCTCAGGTCATAAAATGTCAATTCTAACTTTAAAACGAACAGCAAATGTTTGTGGCCGCTTAGATAATCAATTGGTAGTTCAATTCGACGAACAAGTTAAGTACTGGAGGAATGTGTTAAAACGCGTGGTAGCAACTGTAAAAGTCCTGGCTTCACGCGGTCTTTCGTTTAGAGGACACGATGAAGTATTCGGATCTGTAAAAAACGGATATGGCAATCCCGGCAGTGGTCACACTAGTTACTTGTCTTCAACTATTTGCAATGAATTTATTGAATTAATGGCGGATAAAGTGAAAAGTCGCATTATTGCTGACCTAAAATAAGGCAAATATTTTTCGATTATTGTCGATTCTACGCCAGACATATCGCACATAGATCAACTGACTTTCGTTGTCAGATATGTACTTAATGATGGTTTACCGACTGAACGCTTTCTGGAATTCATTCCCAACATCGGCCACTCTGCAAAGTCAATGGAAAAGGCTGTAATTGATGTATTAAATAAATATGAAATTGATATCACGAATTGTCGTGGACAGTCGTACGACAATGCTGCTAATATGTCGGGCGCTTACAACGGGCTGCAGGCACAAATTAAAAAGCTATCGCCACAAGCGGAGTATATCCCTTCTTCAGCTCACTCGCTTAATTTGATTGGCGAATCCGCAGCAGAAAGCTGTGAAGAGGCATGTAGATTTTTTGCGCTTCTACAAGAGATATCCAATTTTTTTTCTTCCTCGACTCAACGCTGGGAAATTCTTCAAAATGAGATTCAGGTAAACAAAACTCTAAGGGAAGACAAACTTAAAACGACTACCTTAAAAAGTTTATCAATAACTAGGTGGTCTGTACGAGCAGATGCTTGTCAAAGTTTGTACGAATCGTGGAACGTCATTATACAAGTATTAACATTAATCGAGGATAATAAGCAACAGAAAGCTATCGTCAGATGTGAAGCGAAAGGCATTCGCCTTAAACTTGAACGATTAGAAACAGCTTTTATGGCAGTTTTTTGGGGTTTAATTTTAAGCAGAATAAATGCAGTGAATAAAAAACTGCAGACCGTAGATATTGATGTATTTACAGTTGTACAGCTTTACGAATCTTTAATTAATTTCATTACATCGATTCGCGAAGAATTCAACTATTACGAAGAGAGGGCACTGAGCATCTCTGTAATGCAACAGTACGAAAAGGATACGAAACGGGAGAAGAAGAGGAAGATACGTCCTGATGAATCTCGTAGCGATGAAGTACGTTTGACTGGACGAGAAGATTTAAGAATTAATTCGTTTTTAGTAATAATTGACAGCCTTCTTATAGAGTTTAAAAAAGGCCACGTTGCGTATCAGCAATTTCACGATAAATTCGCATTCCTTATTAACCTACCATCCTTAACATCAAATGAAATACGAGAAAAAGCAAACAATTTGCAGAAGACATCAATCGGACCTTGAAGAAACTTTTGCGGATGAATGCATTCATTTCGGGGCACATTGTTCCACGGTCCACAAAAAATCGGCAAATAGTTTGAAATTATTAAAATGGTTTCGAGAAGAAGAGCTGCAAACTGTGTACCCAAACGTGGATATCGCACTTCGCATCTGTACTTGTGTTCCAGTTACGAATTGTACGGGAGAACGCAGTTTCTCATGGCCGCGTCGTGTTAAAAATTATTTTCGTTCAACGATGAATGAAGATAGGCTCAACGCACTCGCCGTACTCAACATAGAATCAGATTTAACAAGATCTTTAGATTACGAAGATGTAATACATAAGTTTGCGGAAAAGAAGTCGAGAAGAGAAAATTTATTTGTTTAAATAAAATTAATTTTTAAATAAATACATTAGTTTTTATTTGTTATGTGAGTATTTATATGATATAAATATATTTATTTATTATGTAAGATTTTTTTTATTGTTGAAAGTAGATCTTCGTTAAATATCTATCCACACACACATGCGCGCGCGCACACACACACACGCACGCACGCACGCACGCACGCACGCACACAAAAATTTCAATCATACGCGTAAACATTAATCTTCTTTTTGCTGGCCTTACATGGGCGCCAAATATGTTAGTGCCTAGGGCGCCAAATATGTTAGTGCCTAGGGCGCCAAATATGTTAGTGCCTAGGGCGCCACAAGACCAAAGTCCGCCCCTGGACGCACGGGAAGAATTTTCCCGTGTGGGCGCATAGGAAAAGCCCTTTTTCTGTGCGCTAAATAGACACGTAAACATAGTGGCTTCAGAGAGGTAATCATAACAAAAAGATTTTTTTGCATTGAAAGTTAAAAGAAAATATTGCATTTAAATAATTAAGGAGTGTAGTGGATGTATTTCTTTAATTTGTTTAATTGTTATTAAAGGTCAATATATTAAGACGTACCTAAGTTATTTTTATGAACAATTCTTAATAACCAAACACACATTATTTTAGCTTTCCTATTTCTATATTATGATTGCATCTATGCGACATACATATAAACTACGGCCTAAATTTTACTATCCAGATTAATATACTCTAGTACAGGATTTTAGAAATTTCTGATGATTTCAAATCTACATCTTAAGAGTCTGTACGACTGATCGTTAGCCCAGTTAACTTCATCAACAAGACAACGACTTAGTGATTATAACATAACATTCACGCCATTCCCTTGCGGGGTAGGTAAAACAATCCCTACCTCGTTTATTTTGTAATCTTTCTCCATGCTTTCCTATCCGTGCATACCTCCCTAGCTTCCGCAAGATTCATACATTGTATCTGACATGCCCTTTTATTTTTAAAACTCCTTATCATACATTTTACTGCATTGAGCCAAGTTTTACGCGGCGTACCAGGCCCGGTCTCACCTCTAACTTCACCCACATAAATCTGCTTTGTTAATCTTGCGTTGTTGCGTTCGATATGACGAAACCACTACTTTTATATATACTGTCATCGTCTTTTCTTCGCCATACTCCTTCATTACACACTCATTCTTCATTTTATCCCTTCTCGTTTTACCGCATGCGCTTCTCAGGAATCTCATTTCCACGGAATTTATTTTACTTTCGTGCTTTTTTTTAAATACCCATGTCTCACTGACGGACAAACACGTCATTATACAGAGTGATCCCAAAGTTGGAGTTATCCTTTCACCAGCGAATAGGGTTTCACAAAATATTTTTTTCCTTTGGCGATTTCTCGAAATATCAACATCAACGGAAATACAGGATGTCAAAGCTTTATTTAAAAAATTAAAATTGATTATTAGCTGCCAAACCACTTGAAATAATTAAACAAAATTTTGTAGGTGTCATTGAAAAAAAATGGTACGACACTGATTATTCTAAAAATAAAAATTATTATTGAATTCCTTGTTCAATTCTAAAAAGGCAAGTTCTTTTATTGTTTTTGGTGCGACGCATTGTTTTCGAGTAAAAACCGGTTTAATGCATTTTTCTAATTTTAGTGAAGTTTTATGGCAAGTGATAGTCAAATGGCATTGGGACTATCATTTCGATAATTTTTTACCAGAAAACAAGTTTAAACAATTTTTCAGTTTTGGCTAATTTCTAAATAACAACTGAACTTACTTTTAAAAAATATGTATGTATACAAAACTTAATCCAACTTAAGTAGCGTGTTCAAAATGAGCTCCATTTTGTTCTACGCATAGTTGAGCGCAACGCATCTATTGATCGGTTACCGCTCGATGTAGAGAAATTGGGTTTCCTCTAATAGTCGTTACAGCCTCTTCTACCATGTGCATCAAACTCGGAAGTAAAATAAACATGGCCACAGAAGTGAATAAGCCATGCAACGTTGCACTACCAAAAGTAAAGCTACCTATAGTTAATGGTAGCAATGACTAATGGATGACCTTCCAAGACATCTTCGAAAAGGTAATACACACCAACAAGTTTGTAAATACGGGCAAGACGCAATATCTAAAAAGCTATGTCACAGGAGAAGCAGCTAAACTAGTCCAGCACCTCTACATAGCATAGTGCAACTATTGAATAACATGGGGCATTCTCAGGAGCAGAAGATGAATGGTATCAAAAAAATACATAAAATTTAAACTTTCCCGCAATCCATCAGAAGTCCACAGGCTCAATACAGTGACTACCTGACACAATTCACCAGTGTCCAAAGGCATCCTGGGATACGAATAGTGGCATGGATTCAGAATACAGTAAACTCTTTAAGTAGTCTCTAAAAAACGCCAAATCAAATACCATCCCTTAAATTCCTCAAAGTAAAATTCCAGTCGTTAGAATCCATCTCCCAAACCAGGAAAACAAGACATGCTCCCACGCAAAGGAATCCCAGAAAACAAGAGGTGACCATAATTAGCATGGTGTCACAGACAGAAGAAAGAAGATACCTAAACGTATAACCATCAGTGTTGGTTATAATAGTAATGAATAATAATATGAGATGTAAACGGGTAACTTATGCTGGGTTCGTGCCACTAGGCCTATCGGGAGTGTATCTCAATTTTAATCTTAATGGTAAAGCAGTAAATTAAAATTTGTATCACTTTACATTTATTTACCGAAATTTGTTAACTACTGTAACACTCATGCTATCTAAATAATTATGGTAATTTTACAATTAAGGGTACACAAAAAGAAATGAATATACGATTGTATAATCTCACATTTTTCACCGGCTTTCTTTTTATTTTTTCTATGACAGATTAAATGGTACAGATCGTTAGTTTATTATAAATTTATAAATAACAAGTTGAACTTAAATATTACTTGTAATTTTAAAGTGGAAAGTATGTAAAATGATAACTCAAAACTAAGCACAGTGATCAAAAAAGCTATAAATTAAATTGAAAGTGATCAAAAAAGCTATAAATTAAATTGAAAGTCAAACAAAACATAAAATCTCAGTTATACTGTTTGTAACTAAATTAACAAATATTTTGATTTGCGGAATAAAATGGAGAAACACTTATCTGTAGAAGGTTCCGCTCCCAGGTGTTATCTGACATTAACTATGAAAATTCTCAAGTATATTTTCCAGTTCTTAATATATATTTTGTTATTAATTAAGTAAAATACGTCGTTGGCCTTTCCAATGATAATCCTCTAACTACCAGCATGCTTTTCAGACAAACTTACACGACTATTAGCATGTTTCCCAAGATTCTGGTAGCTTAGAAATTCATTATTTGGTATCAAATAAATCTGAGACGAGAAGTACGGACAAAAGCTAAAGGGTTGTAATTAGTTTTGGGTAATTAAAATATATGTAACTTACGCCTTGTTAAGAAGACCTTTCAATCAAAATGACTTAATTAAAGTTCGCCAAACTCTTAATAATCAAATCCGCGATAATGCGAAGTAAACTTTGGTAATCGTAAACTCAACGTTTTCTTTTAAAAAAAATCGTCTGTCCAAATATTTATTTAGACAACGTTCCTCTTTTTTTTGTAGTGCCTTCTTTATTGTCATTTTTTTATACGACTATTCTATCGTAAGTTGGCGTATGCATGTAAAAAATTTAAATATTGACAATGGAATTGTGTGGAATTAAATCGTTACAAACGTATTAGCAGTGACACTAAACGACTACTACGTGGAAAACTTGCTAACAGGCGAAAAAACTATAGAATTTGCTAAGCACGGTAAGAATTAAATTAAAAAAATTGGCTGGAAAACATCAAGAATTATGGAAGGACGTAAGCAAGACACCTGAGCCTATGGACATTAAGGAAGACGAAGCAAGAAAATGTTTGATGGCTACCAGACCGGAACAGCTTTCAATTTAAGGTGGAACCCAACCGGGTGGTTCATTCCAGTAACTATAACAGCCAAGCTGCTAATCCAAAAGTTATGGTTAACCTCAATCAACTGGAATCGACAACAGGTGCCCAACAACATGAGCAGGAATTGGATGTAGTTTCGCAATGAACCGATCTTCATAGAAGAGCTTCAGATAGCGAGATGGATCTACCACACAGAAGACCAACTAGAGCTGTACGGGTTCAGCGACGCTTCCAAAAAGCGTGCGGTGCAGCGATCTACATTAGAACCAATCAAGGAAATACACAAATACGAAGGAAAAACAGTAAACACAGAGAAAGAGATTGTGATGGAACCACTGTATACCACAGTTGCCTCTTCCTCTACGCCGCAGGATGTTCACCTGCATAATTTTGCAAACATTATTTTTAATTAAGTTAAATAGCAACTTTCATAATTTAGTTCAGCATAAAGAAATTGTAACATAAACATTAGTCAGCAGTAGGTCAATAATATTAAGAACGCAACGTAGCACAATGTAATAAAATTCATGCGCCACATTAAATTGTAATTGTTTATTCTTTGTAAATAAGACAGCAGGATAATTAAGATAATTACTTGTGAGTTAGATTTAATAAACAGTATTGAGTTATATACCATTAGTTCGGTGCAAGGACAAGTCTTCAATCGGTGCAAGTGGCGGTGTACCCCTTGCATCCACAACATATTTAGTTTCAAATAACCCGAGATTAAACACCTTTGAAGAAACAAACACCACCACAGTAAAGTCAGTTCGTAATAGTAAGTTTTCTTAGTGTGCACCGAAACCAAACCAAAAATATTAAATTATTCCATAGTTTTAAATTTGGTTGACGAGATTGAGCTGCTTACAAATGCCAAACTAATAATAAAACGCTTAAAGGCCAATTGCAATAAACGGAATTGTTTTACCTTACAATATTACACAGGGTGATTCCAAATTAGACGCCAACCTTCCAGGAGGTGTTAGTGTAGCTCATTTGTCATCGATTGAGCTACATCACCCATATCCAAAAATCGAGATATTTGAGATTTTGTGATTTTGTAGTAATTCCCTATTTTCGTTCAGTTTCAGATAAAACCATTTTTATCAAAATTCGTTCGATAATTCTACCGGACAAAGCTTTCCAACCGCGCTACCTCTCGAAAATTCTAAATTGAGAATAATAAATGATTGAAGCCTTGTTTCAATAGAACTGAGAATTTTATTCAATAGTTTTACATTTTATGTTCAAAATTTTCTATTAATTGCTCACGAGTATGAATTTCTGTCGTATAAACCAGTTCCTTCAGTCTTTCCCATATGTGAAAATCCAAAGGCGTTAAATCCGGTCTTCTATCCGGCCACGTAATTGGTCCTTGCCTACCTACCCACAGGTTTGGAAACCATTCATTCAACGAACAACGCCAACCATTTAGACAATGTGCTGGACAACCGTCGTATCATCCAAAAATTCTTCCAAGTGGTTTCTCAGAAATCCTTCATATCCTTCACCTGTCAAAACGTTAAAGAAGAAAATATTAAACTATTAATTTATTACTCATTGCGCCCATCCAAACATTCACACTAAATTTCCTTTGGAAAGATGAATGTAAATTATGTAAGTTAGTGATACTTTCTCTGTCGAATCTCGTTTCGTCTGTCTATAAAATTCTAGATAAAAATCTAGCATCCTCCCTCACAGAATTTAAGATAAAATGACAAAATTGAAGTCTCCTGGCAAAATCGTTCTCTTCTAAGTTCTAACCCTTGAACTCGAGTATAATGATATGGACGTAAGCCATTCTTTTTCAACACAGACCAAACGTTTTTGGGAGGTCCTACGTGCTCTGGCAGCTCTGTCGGTACTCATCGTGAGAGTATCTTCTACCATTTGTAATATTGCTTCATCTATGTCAGGATTCCCAGGTACACCAGCGTTTCTATTTGTTTTAACAGTACCAGTTTCCGCAATTCTGCGATAGGTTGAAGAAAATACTCTCACAAGAGGAGTTCGCCCGTTGGGAAATCTCCGTACGTATTCTCTTTGTCCAAGAGATGCATTTCCATTACTGTATCCTTACATAAAGGGAATATCAGCATATTCAGCGTTAGTAAATGTAGCCATCTCAAATAGAAAACAAATGATAAATAATGAATAACAAACGCACAATAATAAAAGGAACAATAACGAGAACGATAATAACAATAATGATAAGGAACGAACAATAACGGAAAAAATTAACTATTCAAATCACGAAAGTCGCTAATAAAGGCGAATTAATTTATGAAATGTCAAAACAAATCAGTTTTGTTTTTTTTGTCTAGAAATTGCCGAACCAGAGTTCTTGATTCCAAAACTGAATTTTTTCATAGGTACTCAATTTGGAAATTTTCCGCACCTGTCGAGAAATAAGAAAGAAAGCTCTAGGTTGTATAAGCGACGGTGGTGGTCATTTTGAACACAAAATGTAAAATTATTGAATTTAATATACAGTTCTATTGAATCAAGGCTTCAATTATTTATTATTCTCAATTTAGAACTATCGAACGAATTTTGACAAAAATGGTTTTATCGGAAAATTAAAACATTGAGCTAGTTTTTTAGACTATTTTAACACTACATGTAGATAGTAGTTTAAAAGTAATAAACAATAGAAACTTTGGATTTTGGTTTCTTTCACATTCTGATTTTAAATCTCTACAATTTTTTCTTATAAGCATATACCTCACACTTTTGCTTTTTTTTACGTGAAATACTTATTCTTCTATTGAAAAGTGCACTAAAAATACTGTTTTAAAGGATTAGTTCCTACAGAATCGGCTGAAACTGAACGAAAATTACTACAAAATTACAAACTCTCACATATCTCGAAAACCGTTGATTTTTGGATATAACTAAATATCGTACATTCGATCACAAATGAGCCATACTCACAACCCCTTGAAGGTTGGCATCTAATTTGGAATCACCCTGTATATAGTGAAAATATGGTGATTTCCAAACTTTGCCTCAAAGCACTCTAGTCACGATTAGAAACCTAAAACCTTATTGGGCTTATTTATACAATACAATAATATTTAAAAAAAAAACAATACATCTACAACCAGAAAGCACTAATATTCTTGACGATAGAGTGTAAAAAATTAATCATGATGTAATAGGAAGTTTACTAAATCAAAAACTATTATATACCCAAGAATGAGTTTATGGAAATTCTTGACTACCACAGACATTTAAGATAATTTATTTTAATATTTATGGTAAAATGTATCAAAGAAGTAAGCATCTATGAGATGAAATACATTCCCTATCAAAGCTGCCATCATCTGAAAGGAGTAAAGCAGCCAATTGTGTATCTATGGCTGTCTTACAATACAGTAGAACGATTGTGACTGGTAGGCTTTAACCCAGCACACTCTAGCAAGTATGACCCAGCATATAACAAAGTTTGGATGCATGATTGTAAGATTTATTATTTGCACTGGACTAGTGTAAATATTGGTAAACATAAGCCTTTTTAGTAGTAATAGTCGTGCCATGA